>CAKALU010062647.1:50967-67654 GCA_916700995.1 Hozukius guyotensis | reverse complement strand
TTTGTGTAAATAAACAGCAGTATGTATCTTTTCGGACGCACTGAGCAGTAATTTACGTCGTCACTTCCTGAAAGCCTCCTTGTCGGTTAGAGACGTGTAACCATGGTAACCCGTGGCAACATAACGATGATTTTGCAGGCAGGCAATCACAGAATTGAACTGTAAGTTTCTGTAAAATATTAACAGATTGGGACAAATCTTTCCCTTGAGCTATGTCCAGAGTGCATGTAGACAGTGGATAGATAAATAATTTATTGTCCTCCGTTAGAGGAAATGTGTTTCCACAGCCTTTACACACCTTAAAGAACATTAAGCACAAAAGAAAAACACGGCCATAAGGAACACAATACAGTCACTCGTCACAAGAACATGAGTTCATTGAGTGTTATTGCTGCAGCGATGGCAGAGGGCTCGGAGCTTTTTTTTTACAGATCAGAGATCTGTGTCTGCGGCTGGAGGGGAGTAGAGTGAGGCGTGAGTTCAGGGGCGTTGCTGGGGTCATGTGCTATGGTGAGAGCTTTGCGTGTGATGGCGGTGTCACTGAGGGCTTGGAGGTTGCGAGTAGGTTATGCAACTATGCTTGCAGAGTATACAAGCTAAACAAGTACATCGATTTGATCTCACTTGTTGATACGACGAGAAAATAACTGTGCAAGGTGTATTGCATAGCTTGCATAATGCAGCTGTACTCCCGCTGCACTTCCTGTAGTTAAGA
The DNA here is from genome assembly GCA_916700995.1 of Hozukius guyotensis. Lineage (NCBI taxonomy): Eukaryota > Metazoa > Chordata > Actinopteri > Perciformes > Sebastidae > Hozukius > Hozukius guyotensis. The sequence goes on along the minus strand of CAKALU010062647.1, from coordinate 66,939 downwards.
ACATTTGCTTTTCCCGTAATAACGTATACAGGTCACTTGACTTGAACCGCGCCTCTTAGTGGAAGATACCTGCTACAGTTACATAACATAATGCTGGATTCAGCATTTTATTGCATTATGAAATTACATGAGTTTGAGTGTATCATCTCCCATTCGGCCTGGCTTTATTTTCCACTATTTATGGGGTGTGTCACAATATCTGTCAATTGAAACACTTTTGCAGTAAAATATTTTTATACAGGAATCAATTTCGTATGTAGGAGACCTAAGAGAATATGAAAAACATTGTTGTGCTTTGTTCTAGCTCCAGTAGGGGTATCTCAAGATTTTGGGTGTCTTCCCACTAGCCTAATTGCATTGTGGGATGTAATATTTCACCAGAAATAGTTTTAAATTTGCGTATTATTGGTTTCATACTAAGGTTTCCGGCTTATTGAAGAATCTCTCATACTGTTTTAGCGTACTAAATAGCATGTTAGTATGGAATTTCAGACCCAAGCACTGTTTTTATTGCATGTAGCCTATTCTAAATTTGGCAACTAAAAGACTTCTAATAAAAAACATTCAACCAGACAACAAAAACAATACAAACATTGTATTACAATTAATAATTACAAGCCGCTACAGTGCCATTAATTGCTTTCATATCCAGTGCTTAACCTTCACAGGTTCTAAAACACAATAGGTGCCATAGCATTGAGTGTTTTCTTCAGCTTCCTTATAGAAACGGTGACTAATTCATCGCAGAATGAGGAAGGTGTCCTGCATGCATTGTGTGATTCTGTTTGATTTATGTTCACTCCGTAGGTGTGATGGAAAAAGGGTGTGTGAAATAAACCGGGATGTCCTCGGAGCAACTGATCCCTGCGTTGGCACCTTTAAATATCTCCAGACCAAGTACAACTGCCTGCCAGCAAGTCAGTCACATGTCTGCATGAAACTTAACTGATTTTGCTTGGTTTTTACTTGCTTTATTTACAGGCTGATATTTTTTATGTTTTTTGTTGCCAGTATTTCTAAAGGTTTTCAAACACGCAGGAAATGTATGTACATATACTATATGCATGGCTTGTTGCATTGATGGGACATTCTGTACCTCACTGCTAACAAAACATGTATTGAGTGTTAAAGGTGCAGTCAAATACAATACAATACACTTTTTGACAGGGGAAAGGCCCGTGGATGTATAAAGAGAAAGGCAGTGGGAGCGAGACGGTAAATCTGGAGAGGGGTGTTGAGTTCAAACATCAACAATCTCTCTGTAGAATCGCTGACTCCAAAAAAAAGAAATTGAGTTTCCAGTGATTTTTCTTTTACCTATTTCCACTTGTCAATGTTTTAAAGGTGCCATATTGTAAAAAGTGAGATTTTCATATCTTTTTTTAATTATTATTATTATAAAACAGGTTTAAATGCTATATAAATACTGTGAAAATATCGAAACGCTCAATCCACGGAGAAATAAACACAGTACATGTATTCAGAAACTGTGCCTTTGAAACAAGCTGTCAGGATTTCTGTGATTTTGTGATGTCACAAATACACAATATTTTGACCATTTCACAGTTTTGAAACGTAAACATTCTAAATTTGCCCCATTTCCTGTTCCAGTGTATGTGAATAGCTTCGTCCGAAATATGTGTACTATCGTTCAACATACATTTGTGTGAATAATCAGTAGTATATACTGTATCTTTTCCGACGCACTGAGCAGTAAGTTCTGTTTTTATTAGTGTGATCTGATACGAAGAAGATCACAAGAAGAAGTGTGACTTTTGACACAAAATGCATCGACTTGGTGTTAATAACGCATGTTTAATGTGGTTATTTTGACAGTTCACCTTGTGACATGTGAGCACGCTTTGGCACACCTGCACTGTGGTAAGATCTCTTCTTTGTGTGCATTAAGATGAAAAAACACATGAGCTTTATTGTCACTTCAGCACTTAATGTCACTTTGTATTCTGAAAGCTACATTTTCTTTCCTCTTTGCTTCCAACTCTTCCTCCTCTTCTTGCCAGATGTCGGGCAGGTTATATCTGTCTTTGGTGCCGATTATGGACGCCACGACCAGACCACATGCATCTACAAACGGCCTCCCTCTCAAATTCTAAACATCGATTGCTCAAACCCATCCAGCAGCGTTTCTGACAGGTACAGTTGCCCACTCTTTGTTCTTCAGGTTGAAGGCTGTGGAAATCAAAATCATGGTGTATTTAACTTTATAACTGCAGTAGAGTGATAGCTGCAAATTTATGATCAACTCATGTCACTCTGTCTCCACAGCTGCGGTGGGAAAAACAGCTGTATTTTCAGCGCAAGCAACTCAGTGTTTGGAGACCCCTGTCCCGGCACTTTCAAGTACCTGGAGATTGCTTACGTCTGTGAATGTAAGTAGCTCGAAGGGCAGTTGGCACTGTTTCACCCTACTGTAGCTAGCCTGTGGTCCAAATGTGCAGAGGATGTGATCAAATTTTATTGATTTTAAAGAAATGCATTGGAAATTATTAACAAAGAAGTCAAAACAAAACATCAATTGAGAAAAAATACATACATGAAAAATAATTGAAGTATTACTAATAATAATAAATAAATAAAATAAAAAATAATGGCGGCTCCCACCACCCAAATAGATCTCCATATTTTACTTAAAGCTGCAGTGGGCAGAATGGAGCAAGTATGATTAAAAAAAAAGTTATGTTTATGAAACGGTCACTATATCCTGACAGTATTGCATGAGACAGGTAATCTGAAAAAAATCATGTGCCTCTGTGTCCTCCGGTGCTCCTAATGGCATCTGCAAGATTTCACAGACCGGAGTAAAACAACCAATCAGAGCCGAGCTGGAGCCTTGCCGTCTCTGAGCAGCTGTCAATCACTCGTGAACGCCGATCAAACGGTCAAACTAGGCAGCGCTGATCAAATATGAATCAATATTCTGTTACTGTAATGCCTATTTTTCTCCTCAAATGTTTCCAGAAACACATCTTGTAGTGTACTGTTTAGCTGTAAAATTAGAAAGTTTGTGACCCGGAAGCCATGTTGAGATCTAATGAGGAAATACCAAGCACCGCCCACCAGCCGGAGCAAACTTTCTCACGTTACTGCTAAACAGTACACTACAAGATGCTTCTGAAAACATTTAAGGCGAGAAATAGACATTACAGTAACAGAATATTGATTCATATTTGATCAGCGCTCCCTAGTTTAGTGTTTGATCAGAGTTTGCCAGTGATTGACAGCTGCCTCTGTTGAATGAACAGCCAATAGGAACACTCTCTCTCTCTGAAATGACCTGTGATTGGCCAAAGTCACAGGTCACAGGCTACATTTTCTAAAGCCTGAAAACAGCCATGAGGAGGTGCAGAAGTCTAGTTATCTCTCAGAACACTTGAGTTACAATAAGCTGAAAGGTTATTATGGAATTCTTGCCCAATGATGCCAAAAACATTCAGCCTACTGCAGGTTTAAGGCTCCTGTCTAGGATAAGATAGTTTTCTCTTTAGCACCATGCATCCTACTGAGAGTTCCATACTTACAACATAGAGAGGGTGGGAAATAACTGCTTAAACAACTATCTTTGCAGCGATAAAAATCAGAAAATTCAGGCTGTATTAATCCAAAAGTATTCTATTCTTAGTGCGATTAGATTCGTTCTTGATTTTAGGAACATTGTGCTGTGATGATGAAGTGTAAAATGCAGATTTGCACAACCAGTCACTTAAATATTTATCTGAAGTGAATCTTTTACCTGTTTTTTTTCCAGATCCTGGGACCATTCGAGAGGTTGCCAAGTAAACATCCTGAAACCACAATAAGATCACAATAATCATGTATTAATTAAAACATGTTAAATCAGCAGCAGGCGTCTTGTCAGTTTGTGATAGGTTTGCCAAAATCTTACAATCTTTACAAATCTAAAGAAATGTGGTAAAACCAACTCCACTGCAGCGTCTGATGTTTTCTGTGTCTACCAGGAAGTCCAGAGACAAAAAATATGCAAACAATAGGTGATTCAGATTGTTCGAGGAAGTCCGCAGATACAAATAACAATACAAACACTCATCAGTACGTCAGTTTGCAGGAACCTGGATTAATTTATTGTAAAATAAAAGCAACTTGAAAACCTGTTTAGACTAAAAGATGAACACTCTGAGCAAAACTGTATGGCCTGTTCAACCGGAGGCCCATGGGCCAAATCCGGGCCTTTAAGGACCTCAATCCAGCCCTTTGATCATTTATATATATATATATATATATATATATATATATATATGAAAAAAGTATTTCAAAAATAATAATAAATACTACTATTACTGCTGTTACGGACTATTAAAAGCAATATCATTGTGTCTTTATTTAAATAACCTGTGAACATAACACCAAGTTTATGGGTGTTTACATTGTTTGATAGAGATAAATTCTCATTTTATTAGTAGATTAATTAGCCCATTCATTAGTTATGTGTTGTTTAGCACAAGTCTGGCCCCTTGGCACTTCACCGTAGGGCTGCAACTAACGATTATTTTCATTGTCGATTAATCTGTTAATAATTTTCTCGAATAATCGATTAGTTGTTCGGTCTATAAAATGGTGAAAAATGAAGTGAAAAAGGCTAAGACGACGTCCTCAAATGTCAAAGATATTCAGTTTACTGTCAGAGAGGAGGAAAGAAACTAGAAAATATTCACATTTAAGAAGCTGGGATCACAGAATTTAGACTTCTTCTTTTTTTTAAATAAACCCATTATCAAAATAGTTGGCATTTAATTTAATAGTTGACAACTAATTGTTGCAGCTCTACTTCACTGTTATTCAAAACTGGTCCTTCTAATAAAAGTAATTAAATAGATATGTTATTATGTCATACGGTGCTGTGAGGAATGTAGAGGCATTAAGAAGACTAAATAATCACACAGGCATGTGAGCTAACCCAACCTAACCTAACCATTTAACTACTCAGGCTATTTACATGTCAACAACAGTGTGCTCTCCTTCAAGGAAGAACATGTGTGAAATGTCAGAGGGACGTCTGAGGATGTGACAGAGACAGGAATTAGTGTCTTTGTTGTCAGGCTGGAAAAACCATCTCTGACTTCATCACCACACAACCAGTAAAGTGAGAGCTAAACAAAACAGATGGGTATTTCCATTTGACCTTCCTGTAATGGGAGTCGGCATTTTGAGAAATCTTTTGCTCATGCTTGTGGTCCTTTGTCTTCTTATATCCGGGTTACAACCTTTCTAAAGAATACATTCTTGTTTTAGTTGCGTGTTCACATTTTTTGCCAGAGCTGGATAGGAGCCAATTGCACAAGATCATGCTATGGTTTTGTATAAAAGGTGAAGAGAACTCTTCACCTGGCAGAAGAATACAGGTGTCTCAGCCATCAATCAACCCACTGCTCACCTCAGACCGCATCTATCTTCTGAAACCATGCCTTGCTTCAGACTCAGCACCACACTTTGTGAGTACACAACTGACTACAATAGTTATGTGGCTTCGTGTAAAATTAGGAGCAGAGATTTCAGTTTATTTGCCATAATAACAAATTTAAACCTGGTCAATTAGATGCTGTATTTTCTCTTTTGTGAGTAAGTTTTTCATTACCAGTTGGTAAATACGTTTTGTTAAGCAGTGTCTTTTTTACCTTTCCAACATTTCTGTGATTGCATTTGTGAAGTCCATACCTCTAAACATCTAATATCACAGTTTGTAGATCTTTTTACTCAGCCCTCCTCCTCTAACCTTATTACTGTAGTAAGGGGATTGATTCTGAGATATCTGATTAGCTTTGAGATGGAGAGGATCTTCAGCTTGTACAGTTTAAGGGTTATGCATCGCATAAAAAAGACCAGACTTAATAGCATCTTCTCATCAATTTTAGCTATTTGTATGTTAATCAGTTTAGAGGACTCTGACTCATCTTTTGTGTTTTTTCCGTTAAGTTAAGAAAATGATTTACTCAGTTTAGTCATTGAGGGAAGATTGTTCCAGACTGTGTGTAACAATTTAGTGAACACATGTTTGAACCCAAAAGCAGGACTCAAAGACCCAGCAGGTACTAATCTGGGATGCACTTATCCGGCTTTACAGTCCCGATACTGATAGCAATACCTGGGCTTTGGGTATCGGCCGATACCGAGTACCGATCCGATACCAGTGTTTGATTAATAAGATGTATGCCTCACTGTGTGGAAGTGACTGGGATCATTCTTTTATGTATAAGGTAACATCAAGCTTGACTTAAACATTTTTTTCCTATAACTTTATAAAACAAAATGTAACAAATAAATACATAGAAATAAATTTACTGAATTATTTATCATTACAATTATTTTTGAAAAATCTTCAAAATTAACAGAAATTACAATTCAAGCATAAACCTTTTTTAATGCAGCAACAAATTGGTCAAAACTTAAACAGGAATTAAAATTCCAGTATATAATATATATATTGTATATAAACATAGAACTGAATTGAATAGATCAGCCCCATTGTCACCAGGGTTGGAAATTGGCAGCAGCCACCAGACAAATGCTGGTAAAATATGCAAGTAGCTGCTAGATTTGCTTCACTCACCAGCCAAAAAAGAAAATGATAATCTATTGAGTGGCAATTGGACAAAAAAGTTAATTTCCAACCCTGATTGTCACCAATGCCCGATCCAACTATTTGAGTCAGTATCGGCCCGATATCCCATCCAATCCGGTATCAGTATCGGTGCATCTCTAGTACTAATAAAAGATAATCTTTACTGAAACGAGACGGGCAAACAAAGGAAGGCAAATGTAACCAGGCTGCGAGTAGGCAAACTAGGCAGGAGTCCAAAGTTAAGGCAATAGCCCTTACAAAAAGTAGTATACTTCAAGTTTATTGTATGAAGTAAAATTAAGTTCAAGTATATTTCCCAAGTATACTTTATGTAGTAAGTATACTAATATCAGTTTATACTTTTAAGTGTACTACTTCAATACTTCTTGGGACTAAATTGGCCCATTTTTTAGTTAATAAAAGTATACTTTTAAGTGTACTTTAAGTGTAAGAATATTAATCTTTGAGTACACAACTAGTTTACATCTAAGTTGTATTTTGTACTGCAACTATATTATGAAGTGAACTATACTACACGTGAACTAATGCTGTTAATTTACTAGTTATATACTTGTAGCCCACTTTTTAGTTTATGAAAGTTCACTTTAAAGTATACTCTCAGTAAAATACTATTTTATTAGTTTTAATTGCAAGTATAGTTGTAAGTTTTCTTTAACTTATCGTACTTAGCCAATGATTTATGCATTACATAAAGAGACTTTTGCTTTTTGACTTGATATTTTATGATGAGATAAAAAAAAAAAAAATAGTTTTTCTCACATGCCTCCATGGTGAACGGAGAATGCAAAAACGTAGAAAATCCTCGGAAAATTTAAAGTAAATTAATATCAAAACATACGTTTATAAACTCTCACACCCCCTAATAGACTACTCTATCAAAAAGTAAGCATAAGCAGATATACTTTAACTTTTCTGTATACTTGTCAGTATAAGCCAAGTTTACTGACAAGTATAATTTTGTTAAGTATATCTGATAATTTTATAAAAAGTAAACTGAAAGTATAGTCTCTTATTTTAAGTTTAAAAGAAGTATACTAATAGCACACTTGAATAAACTTATTTTTGGTAAGGGATATAGGGTATATGCCAATTGTTATTATTAGTATACACTTTATTTTGTATCTTTATAGATACCCCCATTTAATTGATTTCCTATTTGTAAAAGGCACGAGCGCAACTGTGGGTACGCTATATACAGTAAGCTGTGAGCTTGCTGGGTTCTTCAGTTTGTCGTTGACATCAGAAAAGCCACTGAAGTCCAGCTGATAATTTCTTGTATTTTTATTTATTCTTGCAGAATTAAATATGTCTATCCTGAGTCCGGTGTGATTCGAGGGTGCAACACTTGCAGCGATCAATATGTATATCATGGCAACTGATTCTGTTCCCTCCTAGCGTACATATCAAAATGTTTTCTTCATAATCCAGAAAAAATTCAACACCCGAAAGCTTTTTTTATACCTTAACACTGGTTGAGTCAGATGATAAAGGTAAAACAAAAAAAAACGTAATGATCCAACCAGATCTTTAGTGCTGCCAAAATAAATATAAGCACAATTGTGGACAGAGAGTTTTAGGAAATAGAGGCATACCACAGCTCAGGCGATGGATAAATTGGGGATCACAGGTGGTAACTGTCTCTATGGCAATGCCTATAAAACAGATATGGAAGTATTAGTTTAACATAAAGGCATAAAATGTATTCAAGCATCCTCACACCATACACACAGATATTTACCTGGACGTACAAGCAGACAGGTCGCTGCCAGCACTGAAAAAGAAACATTAAATGGACAGTATATTTATATACTGTGTCTTACCTAAAATAACTAAGAGATATCATTTTGATTATTTATTATTATGGTCATCAGTATACTCACAGAGTGTGGTGCTGAGGCGGAGCATGGTTTTGCAGGACCCAGTGGTACCAGTGAGACTGATGGTGGGTCCAGACACACTCAGTATTTATTCATGTTGATCAAGGCTACAGCCTACGTCTATCCTGCAAAACAAACATGAACCTGACTCCAGTGGCTCCGATTCAACTGGCCGCAATTTCCAAAATGAGAATAACATGACGGCAGACATCCAGTCTCAGAGCAAGATTGAGGGGAGCAGCAGTCTGAGAAAATATTGACTATTTTACTTTCTCTTAGGCATTTGGAATAACATTAACACAATACATTGAATGCTTTATTGTAATGATTGCCATATTCTGGTTATACTTGTGTGTATGTGTTATATGGAGTTGACAGAGCTAAATGTTTAACAATAACTATTCTATCTGGCCACTTTTTGTGCACCGAGCACAAGCCTGTCTCCTAAAAAATGGCATACATGTTGTACTACATGGTCATGTTTTGGACGAAATGTGATTGGTACATTTTTTCCAGTTCTTTGACACCGGAGAACAGAGTTTGCATCCTGTGCCCAGTTTGTGGTTGGGTTTAGGCTACAAAAACACTACATTCAAGAAAAGATTGTGATTTTGGTTAAATATAGGACTATTTTCCTACCATGACAAGTCAAAATGAGGTGAAAACGACCCATCAGTAAGTACTGTATGTTAATAAAAATGTATTCATATTGCACTGTTCAAAATCTGGGTTGCAAAGCACTTCAAAACAAACTATGCTAGAGGTGCTTTCAACTGCAAGAGAAACAAGAATACAGTCTGTTACAATTGTCGAGATGTGAGGAGACAAATCCCTGGATAAGAAGAGGCAAAGTGTGGCAATGTTATTAAATCTAGGGTTGGTAATCTAAAGAAACTAGCAAGAGTACGCCAGATATTAAAAATGATCCAACTGGCAAACCCAGCCCATGTGTTGCCAACTCTTTTCTAATTAAAGTAGCTGGCAGCACGAGCTCCACAAGTCCCTAAAGCTAGTTTCTGTCCCTTCAGGCCTTCCTCTAAAGCAGGTATGGGCAAACTACGGCCCGCGGGCCGTATACGGCCCGTTGGGCTTTTTAATCCGGCCCGTCGAATATTGGTACAAAATTGTCCAAATTATAGTAAAGACCGCATTCATTTTGCCTTTTTCCTGCAATACCCGGCGTTTCAGTTGATCCCACTCCCCAGTACGAACACTCTAATAGCCCTTATTTAAAAAATTAAGATCTATTTCAACCTCACTCTGACCGTCACCACGGTCTTCACCTTGAATAAAACCATTCTTCTTCCTATCTGCGAGACCACTGTATGTTACAGCTCACCCGGTAGAGCGGGCGCTCTTACCGCGGTAGGCCGGGGTTCAAATCTACCTTTCGGAACTTTTTATTTAGCCAAGGTTTTTGCCTTGTGTTTAAAAGGGCGTTTTCATTTTCTTTTTTCATAAATTACTGTTTTTCCCTTGAACCTCTGTGCGCAGTAGGTGGGATTGGTTTAGAATTGCCACAACCAAACTGACACCAAACTTTGATGCACTGGCAAAAAAGGGTGACCAACAACACTGTTCCCACTGAAATTAAATGTAAGTTTTCTTTACTTTTTAATTAATGGCTTTTACTTGTAATTTATATTAGTTCACACAAACACTCTCCATTCATCTGATACTGGCCCGGCCCGTCTGTCAAATTTTAAAACTCTTTGTGGCCCCTGAGCCAAAAAGTTTGCCCACCCCTGCTCTAAAGCCACTCCCCGAAAATTATTAATTATTATTATGAATCATTATGAACGTAAACAACTTGTGGGAGAGTCCGGTGACGCTCAATGAGTAAACGGGCAGTTTCATCTAGACATGTTACTCACTTGCTGGGAGGCAGGTGTACTTGGCCTGAGGATATTTAAAAGGTTCCGGCACAGGTACAGTATCAGGTGCTCTAAAGACATTCACGTTTGCTTCACACACCCTTTTTCCAATCACTACTGCAGGGAGAGTGCACACACGCAGGCAGGTAGGTAGGTAGTTAATTACAGTCCTGCGACAGCCACAGATACCAAATGCTTTTCTTTCTTTTTTTTTGTCATTTTTTGATGGCTGTTTGGATGTAATGAGAATTTCAACAAATATAACAAAAAATGTTTTTGAAGATTACCAACTCTAGCTTTAAGTGAGGAAAACAAGACAAAATGACAAACTTAAGATGTTTGAAGAACATTAATTATATGCACATCACGTAGGTGCGAGGCTATCAGAACAGAGTCAGTAAAGAAAAAGGTAACGCCTGCACGCTACTCCATGCCATTATATTTTTATTGATTACGTTTCGATCCTGCTTGGACCTTCGTCTTGACCTGATGAAGATCCAAGCAGTATCGAAATGTAGTCAATAAAAATATTATGGCATGGAGTAGTGTGCAGGCGTTACCTTTTTCTTTAACTTAAAATGTTTCTCAAATTTAACTTGGAATCAAAGTGCTGATGAAAAATTTCAAAAGTCTGATTTGGGGCAGAGACAAGAACTTAGCTTTGTTGTTTGTTACACTAACTGCAGAAAAACTATGAGACATCCAGTCACTAATCTAAAAAATATTTAAAATAGAAAAATTTGAAAATACCCTAGATATCACAAACGAGTGAATATTAGGCTGCACAATTAATCAATTTTATCGAAATCGTAATATGGCCTACTGCAGTTTTCAAATCGCAGTATTTGTTAAAATCACAATATTTTAAAGGCGAAATGTGTGTCAAAATAACATTCAACATTAAATATAGTCATTCTCCAGAGATGTCCTGGCCTACACATCATATTCTACAGGCTTAAGAAAACATCTTTGTTTGGTACAGATTCCCCCAAAAAATCCCACCATAATCATTTGAATATGTTTTTCAACGAAAATGAGAATAATGTAAAAATGATCATTCCCTCTAATATCACCAATCATATAACAATTGCAATATCAGTCAATATAATTGCAATTAGATAGTTTTTCAAAATTGTGCAGCCATATATCGAATATCAACATCGATACAGGGTTCTTCCCCTGTATCAATGTTGGTTTTAGAGCAGGATCTGTGCTTCAGAAGGACTGAAATAGACAAAGGCTAGCATTATTTAAACAAATTACATGTTCTTAAGAGTGTGCAGTGCCCTTCGGCGCTAAAAGGTTTGACTGTTAGACAGAATATAAATTAAAGCTGCAAGCAGCGTCGAACGGGCCCTCACCCCTTTGTTTTTTGTTGTACATCTGAACACTTTGTTCAAACTCTGAATAAGCTGAACCTGTTTGTCCTCTGAACACCCACACAGGTGTTTTCAATTATTTTGGCTGATTAGACCTCTGCTCAGGTTAAAGGTGGAATTCACAAATCTCCATCGACCAACAAGAATGATAAGAATGCCCAAACAGGTGCAATGAAAGCTGACAGGAGACTCAGGAATATGTCAATACATTACAGTGAGCAGAGATCTAATCAACCAGATAAACTGAAAACAACTGTGTGGGTGTTCATAGCTTTTAACGCGGGGTGCAGAACCCTCTGAACCTCCTCCATTGTCACCTTTCTGTTGTCAGTGTCATTCCTACACCTAGACTGAGGTGTAGGCATTTGTGGTGTAGAGACTACAGGTAAAAGAAATGCACTGCACTTTTTTTATTAGCTTCTGGTGCCTGTAATTTCAGATATTGTACTGTCATCACCTATAAATATGACTAAAAGCATATCAGTATGTCATTTGGTACCCCATTACATTCATGAAGTCAAAACTGCAGCTACTGGTGACAAAGTTAAGAGCGAAAAACAACAACGTTACTGGGTGAGCGACCTAATCGACGTGAGCGTCAGAGTTTGGGTGTGTCCCATTGTCACTCATGGGAAAAAGAGACTGTAAAGACAAACTTATTGTCTGTGTTATTTATTGGTTTTGATGTGAATTCTTCACACTCTACGGTGTTGACTACATTAAGTCAGAAAGATTAGTGACATGGTTTGATTTGAGTAAAACGTGATTCTATTGAGCAGGTTCCTCAGGCACGGCTCAACAATAAGGATTGCTCACTTGCCCGGGGCAAGTATAATGCCACATTGGGCTCGTAAATCGAACAACTTCCTATTTCCTTTAGGTGGCGCTATGACTATCACTCATAATGGCACGTGTATGTCTTGATGCCAAGACTCTTATAAAACATGTCAAGTTTGATGCAGATTGGACAATGTATAGTCAATTTACAACAACTTCCTGTTTCTTGTAGGTGGCGCTATGCATATCACTCATAATGGCAAATATATGTCTTCAGACCTGGACTCTTATCCAGCTTGGGAAATTTGGGGCAGATCGGACTATGTAAAGTCAAGTTACAACAGCCTCCTGTGTCAGTGAAGGTGTTGAGATTCTGCTGCCCGACTTTGAGATGGATCTCTTGAATCCTCTAGGAGGAGTTTCGTAAAGTTCCATACCTATAAATTGATAAAATGACGTCTTCTCACATGACCTATGACATCACCGTTCGAGCGATGAAAAATTCCTCCACAATTAAGCGTCACATTAGTTTGAGGGTTATCCCATCCAAATTTGATGCAAATCCGATAAACTCTCTAGGAGGAGTATGTAAAGGTATGCATAAAATACATGAAAAACGCACAAAATTAAAAATGGGTGGGAGGAGTTAATGAAACCCAATGAGGAATATGTCTGAAATAATGAGTGGGATGTGCCTACCAAATTTCATGAATATAGGATCAACTTTGTCCAAACTATAGCCTACCACGCATTAGGGGGCGCTATGGAGCCTGCTAAAGATGCTGAACCCAATCGCTGTACATTCACGGAAAGTTCACAGGTGTCCATCTTTTTGCCAACTTTCATGAGTTTTCAAGTATACCTAAGGTATGTTCAAAGGCCAAAAGTACTAAGGTGGCGCTAAAGAGCCAACATGCCACGCCCAAGCCCAATCACACCACCAAATCAAAGTAATTACTAGTGTGAATATGTGTGTAAAGTTTCATGAGTTGTTGTGCATCCTAAAGTCCTCAAACATGTGTTAGTAAATTTGAAATAAACGCACAAAATCCAAGATGGCTGACTTCCTGTTGTCTGAAAAAATCTCAAAAATATTTGATACGCTCTTGCAGATGTGAGAAATGAGCTACTCAAATTTTCGAAGATCGAAGCAACTTTTTCTCAACCCTGCCTGCATTTGGGGGCGCTATGGAGCCTGCTGGCGGCGCCCGAGCCCAATCACTAAAGAACTTTGCAATTTTCGCCGGTTCTGATTCGTATTCCAATTTTCATGAGTTTTCGTGCATCCTAAGCGCCTCAAAAATGCGATTTCGCAGCGGAAAAATAATAATCCTGAGAAAAACAGTAGGTTTCCTTGCACTTCGTGCCAAGGACACTGTTGGGTCCCTGGCACTTTCGTGCTCGGGCCCTAATAAAGCACATTTTCAATCCGAGTTGAGATCAGCCCATTTCAATGAGTCTGCACGTAAACAGGTGTGGGTGGAGAAAAAGAGTCGTGTGCAGGACTTGTTTTGGAAAATGTGGTGCTGTGTGGGAGTAGGAAAAACAACATCAGGAGTACAGAAATCACAAATGTTCCTGACCGGGGACAACTGGCAAAGATATGATCCAAAATGGGAAGAAAATGTGGCCAGCTGCGGTCGCTGTCAACAGTGTTCTGTTGGCACCTACGTGTCTGGGACGAGACATGTGAGGAGTTGGTATGCAAGGATTTGTCAAAAAAAGGAACTATAACCGGATTAGGCCAGACATGGTTGGCTCCATTGTAGAGTTTCTCGGAAAGTATAAACAATCTGTATTTTTCTAGTTGGGAAAGAAACAAAACCACTGCAGCCAAAGGTCCTATCACTGAGGCAACGTTTTGGTGATAATATGTGGGGAAAAGGTTAAGGAAAAATATATTTGTCATTGTTTTGTGTTGTTAATTGATTTCCAATAATAAATATATACATACATTTGCATAAAGCAGCATATTTGTCCACTCCCATGTTGATAACAGTATTAAATACTTGACAAAACTCTTTAAGGTTAATTTTGAACAGATAAAAAATATACTATTAATTTGTGATTAATCGCAATTAAATATCTTAATTGATTGACAGCCCTGATTGCCACACTTGATGACCGTTTTATAAAAGCAATAGCTCACTTCAGACGGTGATATGTTTTGATTATATCACAGCTAAGGGGCGTTGTTTAGCCCAACGCAAAGCAGAGCCACGGCCTTCTGTGAGTTACTGCTTAATGGCACGTGTCCACAGGGGCGTTTTTTATCGCGTGGGGACGCGACGCTTCCCAACATTGGACGCTTGATGAGCGTGCCGCTAGACACAGGCTCTCCCCACCTGATTGGACGAACGCTTTCCCGCCGTTGGCTGCTGCTCTCAGAGCTTTCAAACCGGAACCAGTATGGAGCCTCGTTTGGAAACTTTCTTCTCTTATTTCACGAAAATAGTTCACCGAAATGTGTTTCTGAAAATATTTGAGGCGAGAAATAAGTCATGCAGTTGCTAAATCTGTCTTTATTTTGGATCGACAACGTTTATTTTAAAAGATTCTCGGGAGTTTCGAGAGGCGGCGAGTCGCGTTGGACGCCTGTGATTTGCATAAAGTAGACCTCAACTTTATGCAAATGAGGGGAGCGGGCGTCGTGACGCTCCGTTTCTCGAATCGCGCTGCCACGCTACCAGAATGCATTGCGCGGCTGCTTACATAGACAATGAATGGGGAGCGTGGAAAGCACGGAGGCTGTGGACACGTACCATAAGTATAGTGGAGCAAATGGACGAAAGGCAACAAACTTTATTAGAGGACTAACGTTTCAACGCCATGTGCGTATTCATCAAAGTCTGACTCTCTCCTGATACAAGGAAGAAGATAATACACAATAATTATAACCCAAAGATGAATGCAGAGCTAGGACATATTTGTATGGCCATTGATTATCAGATGGATTGTTTTCTCTCAATAGACTCACATTACCTTTAGGTAAAAAGTCACCAAACTGTTTTTCACCAATTTATTATTCACTAAACTTGACACTTGTGATCCTGGATAACCCTGTTTTCAAGGCCACATCAGCGTTCACAAGTCAATCACATGTAGTTATCATCAACAGATTAAAGGTGCAGTGTGTAGAGTTTTGGTGGCATCTAGCGGTGACGTTGCAGATCGCAGAAACTTCTCCCATGTGCCAAGCATGTAGGAGAACTACAGTGGAGGATGCAAAAACGTGAATGTCTCTCTCTAGAGCCAGTGTTTGGTTTGTCCGTTCTGGGCTGCTGTAGAAACATGGCGGCCAACTCCATGAAGAGGACCCGCTCCCCATGTAGATAAACTGGAAAAACAAAGTTTGGAAACTATCAGTAACAAGGAACAAACAAGACATATTGACAATTTTACACTTTATTCCTTTAATACACCGTCAGGAGCCTCAGTAGCGGTGGAAG
>CAKALU010062647.1:34804-50690 GCA_916700995.1 Hozukius guyotensis | reverse complement strand
GTGGAGGATGCAAAAACGTGAATGTCTCTCTCTAGAGCCAGTGTTTGGTTTGTCCGTTCTGGGCTGCTGTAGAAACATGGCGGCCAACTCCATGAAGAGGACCCGCTCCCCATGTAGATATAAACGGTTCATTCTAAGCTAACGAAAACACAACGATTCTTATTTTCAGGTGATTATACACCAAAGGAAACATACTTATTTATATTCTATTCCATTTCTGCCGATAGATCCCTCTAAATGCTACACGCTGTTCCTTTAAGAGTGCAGTATTAAATATGACATTTAGCCGGATTCATGTTAAAGTTTTAAAAAGTTTTTTGAATTGTTTACGGACTGTAAATAAATCGGAAAAAGTGATTGTGTTATTTTTCCATTTGCTGTGTGTTGTTATTTGACACCCCTATCATCTCTTCTTTGCTCTTTACTGCCTTTCCGCCTTGGGCCATTCCCATGACGTGTAACATTCAAAACATTTTTTGACCCACAATGCCATACAGACTGATATGTTATGTCACATAGCCTTGTTAAATTTTTGGAAAACAAATTAAGGCTAAAGAATGATCTAATTACAGCAAAATATATCATACTGTAGTGAGGAATAGGGGTGAAAATATCTGTTGTATGAATTTTAATACAATTTCTGGTGAAACCATTGAGCAGCTTTAAGAGAGAAAGCAAGGCTAAGAGTCTACAGCCAAGGTAACGGCTCTGTGAAGCTATTTAGGATGTTCAACACTATGTTTGAACATACAAATGTTCCATGACCATTTCTAATTTTATGGAGACCCCTGGTGGCAGTGGAGGGAAATAAAAGACTCACAGATCGAGTCTTCTGAGAGTCAAAAACACCATCTAGTGGTGTTTGGAGTCTAGTCAGAGAACCCACTCAATCACTGGTCAACTCTGTGCATTAAAGTGACTGTAGCACAGTCTTGGAATTTGATACATATTTAGTAGGGCTGTCAATCAATTCAAATATTTAATTTCAATTAACCACAAATTAATCACACATTTTTTATCCGTTCAAAAGGTACCTTAAAGGGAGATTTGTCATGTATTTAATACTCTTATTAACATGCAAGTGGGCAAATATTCTAGCTTTATGCAAATGTATGTATATATTTATTATTCAAAATCAATTAACAACACAAAACAATGACAAATATTGCCCAGAAACCCTCACAGGTACTGCATTTAGCATTACAAAATATGCTCAAATCATAACATGGCAAACTCAAGCCCAACAGGTTAATTGTGTGTCAGTGTGCTGACTTTACTAGGACTTGCCCAAAACTGCATGTGATTATCATAAAGTGGGCATGTCGGTAAATGGGAGACTCGTGGGTACCCATAGAGCACATTTTCATTCACATATCTTGAGGTCAGAGGTCAAGGGACCCCTTTGAAAATGGTCAGGCTAGTATCTTCACTCTAGCTTTAAAACTGAGCCCGCTACAGCCTAAAAATCGCAAGTTGCGTTAATGCCTTAAAGAAATCAGTGGCATTAAAACGAATTTGCATTGACGCGTTATCGTATTAACTTTGACAGCTCTAATATTTATTTATGCTGGAAGAAATGGGAGGACACATTTAACTCTCATATGTGACTCATATCTAGTCAATGAAAAAAGTAAATTCTTTGCCTCCAGCCCCATTTTCACAAAGTAAATTTGGATGGATGGAGGCATGGATGTAAAGTCAAGTTGCCGTTTACATCCATGACCGTCCAAATTGTTATTACTTCATCATTTTATCCTGTTAGACGTGAGTTAAAGGGTCATAAAGGGTCATAATTAGCATATGAATTGACCTTTGATCAGTCCGTTCATCCGTGAGAAGTTTGTGCCAGATTTGAAGAAATTCCCTCCAGGCGCTCCTGAGATATCACGTTCACGAGAATGATGCAGACGGACGGACAACCTGAAAACATAATACCTTCGGCCGTGGCGGTCGCCCGGCATAGAGGCATAAAAATCTGTATATTAAAGAGACTTGAAATAAGAGTCAGCAAAGTCTTTTATATCAATTTAAAAAGTACAAATGGAACATTATGTTGATTGTTTACTCTTGAAAATTGACAGCTGTTATGTGTCGATAAGACAACAAGATTATTTTAAAAAAAAACTAACCAGAACCATATTTTCACAGTACGGAAATATTTTCTTTCCAAGATGGCACCTATACCCAAAGCCAACGATTTAAAAACCCAACAAGACATGACAAACAGTGGAAACGTACAGTATAACATGATTTTGTCTGTAAAAGTACAACCACAATTTAGCAAATTCAAATTCATACAATCGCAAGAAATTACCTTCAAGCGTTATGGCATTGAAAAAGACCAACATTCCCTGAAAGTGAAACTGAGAAGTGTAAAGCCGAACTTTGCCGCTATGCTTGGGTTTGAAAGTGGAACGATTTGCGGAGGAAGTTAAAGGAACCAGGCATTTGCTTGTAGAGACCTTTTGCAGAGTTTTGAGAGACTTCATTGTTAACCTGGAAATAAGCACAAACAATAATCAGATGCGTCCATGTTTAAATTAAAAAGCTCTAAATGGTCAAGGGGATCAAAAGTAAATTCATTTTGCTGGTATAATAAGAGAAGCTCACCATCGTCAACATTGTGATCAAGTCATCGGTAGCGGCATTTTCCTCAAGGATACGGTCTAGTGTCTCCACGTACCAGGAGCCTGCCTGGGTGTCTCTCCAAGAAACGTAACCTGTGTTTGTCACATCAGGCATTATTAAGACATACATAACAAGTCAAGTGCATCTCCAGCTCTGACTGTGTCATTAAATCAAGATAAACAGATGCATGAATGCAACACACACACACACACACTGAGACAAAAACACACCAGGAAAAGTAGAGTAGGACACCAGAATGTCACTCGGGGTGGGCAGCGTGGCTCTGGCGTCCGGTTCGTCGGACGTGCTCAGAGAGTCGCTGCTGGATGACATCGGAATGGCGTCCGTCTGATCATCTGCTCCACCGATGGACGGTTTAACCTCATCATCTGGGGACACCTCAAAGCCTGTGTCTTTTTGACCTTAAGGACAAAAACAAATGTGACACAATTATTATTACTACTATCATTATGGATTTTTTACATGCTCTGTTACTTTAAAGGGATAGCTTGGGTGTTTTGAAGTGGGGTTCTATGAGGTACTTATCCATAGTCAGTGTATTACCTACAGCAGATAACAGTCGGCACAAAGTCACACAATAGATATGAAAAAACTAACCGATCAAGGCAGCAGTAGACCAGCAACTGCTGTGTTCTGTGAGGTAAAATTGCAGGTTTCTTCAATGGAGTCTGGTGGCTTTGGCGAGAGCATAGATGGATACAACGGTTTCAGTTCCCTTCCGGAAAAAGGCTGTCTGACGGCAAGGTGAACCAGCGAAAATATGGCGTACACATAAACTAATATTGATTTTTTTAGGTGGGCCTTTCTTTTAGGTGGCTAAAATGTTTTGCTGTCGGCCCCGTCCACAGCAGTATATTGCTTTGCTTTCGTCTGTCTGCTTCTCCAAACTGGGAGCGTGCCGACCATCATCTACTGTAGGTAATACACTGACTATAGATAAGTACTTCATACAACCCCACTTCAAAACACCCAAACTATCCCTTTAAGTTGTTCGATAGTATGCTTAATGTTAGCTACCTCCTCCGCAGGCCTGTATGAAGAAAAGTTTTGGTTTTCCCTGTAAAGATGGACAATGCTGGCCATTGAGGTAGTTTGTGATGTTCTGAACTGGGACATCCTGTCCGTCCACACCATACACGGAACCAGGGAAGCGGCTGTGACTCACCTACAAACATAAATACAAGCACACATTACAAGTCACCTGGATCTGAAATTGAGCAGGTCGGAGAGAAAAATGTTTTCTGAGGAAACACAAAAACAGGACATGGCTCACCTCAGTCCCATGGGACAGCATGATAACCACACAGCAGTCATATTGTGAGTGGTCTGTCTTAGATAAAGCCGACAGTTCATGTCTGATTTGCTGAAATGCAGAGATGAGTGTTAGCTTTACAACCATGAGCTTAAAGTTTTACATGACACGGGAGCAGAAGAAATGACTCTTACCTTTTGTTTCAGGTTTGTCTTAACGTTCACAATAAAGTTGAGTGCCTTGAATCTCCTCTCCAGCTTGTCAGAATCTATGTTGGACCCTTTGCGATTACTCAGCTGGCTCTCTGGTTTAAAGTCTACGTTGTTTATGATGAGGCAATGTCCACATGGGCTGGCATCCATTTTATAGCTCTGACACACACATACACAGAAAAAGGAAGTGGAGAAAGAGGCATGATTTAAATATATTATCTGAGATTTAGCAAAGCTTGCTTCTACAACTTTTGTCTTTCTGTTGGTTGTTAAGTGCATGATAAATAAATGATGCTTACCTGAATACTATCCCGTCGAGTTCTGCCTTGTGGCACTGGTTTTATGTACTCCCTTTCAGGTGCTGTGACATGAGCATCAATATGTGTTAAAGCATCAAGAAACTTACCAGACTGTTACCAGCATGTAAATGAATCGCATTACTTACATGGACTTGGAGTAGGACTGGGCCTCTGTATTGGATAGACAGGGACAATGTCTATTCTTTGCTTATCAACATCCATAGGAGAGCCTATTAAAGAAAGAAAGAGCACATATATGAGCCATCAAAGTGTTGATATTACAAGACCAGAGGGTTACAAATTATTGTAATCATTTGCCCACAAAGACTATTTTTTAAAGACAGTATACTCATTAATGTCTCACACTTACGAATCGGGAGAGGCTGGACAACAAGGGGGACAACCTCAGTGGGTGTTGCAGGCTGTAGCTGAACTGCTGGAGCTCCATTCTGGAGAAGCTCTGCCAAACTGTGCTGTCCTGTCTCCCGAAGGCACTCCAGAAATAATGGAAAGGCCCGACTCCCACGGGTCTCCAAGTCCTGGACTAACTTCCTGGCCTGGTTACGTCTGGTCCCAGAGCTCTGACAGGAGAAACAGTAACAGATGTGATTTTGATTTTTTTAGGATCTCTTTTAGCCCAGTTGGGGGCTCAAACATAAAAATATCACTTTACTAGATACAAACAGAAACAAACAACATTTATATAAGTTAAACACTTAAAACCCACCATACATTGTACAGCACACAACATAATATTTAAGCTGCAGTGGGTAGAATTGGAGCAAATATGATTAAAAAAGGTTATTTTTATAAAACGGTCACTATATCCTGACAGTAGTGCATGAGACAGGTAATCTGAAAAAAATCATGTTCCTCTGTGTCCTCCGGTGCTTCTAATGGCATCTGCAAGATTTCACAGACCGGAGGAAAACAACCAAATCAGAGCCGAGCTGGAGCCTTGCTGTCTCTGAGCAGCTGTCAATCTTTCGCGAACTCCGATCAAACGGTTAAACTAGGCAGCGCTGATCAAATATTAATCAATATTCCGTAACTGTAATGCCTATTTCTCGCCTCAAATGTTTTCAGAAACATCTTGTAGTGTACTGTTTAGCTGTAAAACGAAAGAAAGTTTGTGACCTGGCAGCCATGTTGAGACCAATTGAAGAAACACCAAGCAGCGCCCACCAGCCAGAGCAAACTTTCTCATATTATATATTATATTATATTATATCATATTATATATTAATTCATATTTGATCAGCGTTTGATCCGAGTTCGCGAGTGATTGACAGGGAAATGCAACACACACAAATAATTAACCTGAACTTTTAAGCCCTGATCGACACAGCTGTCTTACCTTTATCTCATCAATCATGTCCTGGGTAAAAACTCCTTTTTCCAACAGACCATCATAGAGGTTTTCTGGGTCCAGGTCTGTCACCAGATTGGTCCTGTTGCGTTGAAGAATCTGCTTGTGGCTTTTCTCCATAACTCCAATCAATAATATCCAATCAATAATAATAACGACCACAGTGACAGAGGAGTGTCATAAAAGCTGTATTTTTTGTTAAAACTGTCCTAAAATGTGCTGCAATGTTCCCTACTCGTTTGTGAAAGAGAAAGTAAACCTTGTTCCTGTATAAATATATCACCTTCTCATTTCTCTTGTTTGTTGCGTTAGCCACTTCCGTGTTTACATCATTCGCCGTCTGTGATTGGTCAACTGAAAAAACAGGGTGCGCTTGATTTTGTTTACCGCACGGCGCCGCCACACGCCCAGCGTACCACAACACGTTCACACTACAAAAACCCGCGGTGCGACGACCAATAAACCGAACACACACAAACATTGAAAAAGGTGTCACTAAATACTCAATCTCCCAAAATGAATTTCGACACTGTGGCACCTCCTCCTCCTCTCCTCCTCCTCTCCTCCTCCTCCTCCAGCAGGTTGTGAGCTTCGCCCTGGAGGAGCTGCTGGATGCTGCCGAACACACCCTGGGCATCTCTCTGTCTTTGCACATCAGTGTGGGTGTGAAACCAACAACAGCTGAAGAAGAACATCAAAAACCTTCATCAGATATGTGGCGTTGCACCGGTTGACTGCATCTGCTGCTTGAGGTGAATGTAGAGCTGTTGCTGTTTGAGATTGCTAGCCTCTGTAGCAACGCAACTAACGTTAAATCCAATGAGAAAAACGTTTTATCCTCCTTTTTATCTTTAATGTTAATGTGACAGCCCAGTGAGACATGTCTGCAGGATTGTTCTATTGCAATGTCTCTTTGCTGTATTAGTTAGTAAGCTGACATATGCTAGCTAGCTGTAGTTTGCATGCTATAATACCATTTTCATTTAGCTATCTTCATCGTTTTTTATCATCATAATATGCTAGCGTCAGCTAAAGGCTGTGTCATGATTTCAGCTCTGAACATCCTCAGAATTAATCCACTTAAAGGTCCCATGTTGTAAAAAAAAGTGAGATTTCCATGTCTTTTTTATATTAAAAAGCAGGTTTAAAGGGACTGTTTGTAAGATTCAGAAATGCTTGTTAACAGCGACACCTGTGGCCGTTAAGTTAAAGAAAGTTAGCGTCGGGCTTGTGCTCGCTCTACATAGACATGCGGTTTTGGTGCTTCCGTGTAGTTTGTGTTGGAGTCTTGTCTGAACAGCGTAGCCACACGCGAGCGCGCATGGGACACCGACCCGGGTGATTTATACGTGTAAGGAGTTAAAAACAGTCCCTTTAAACACAGAAATTAAAAATGTCCCAGTTTATTTCCTGTTGAAGTGTACGGCTTCTTACGAAATCACATACTATGCACTACATACTCAATATGTGTACTATCGTTCAACATACTTTTGTGTTAAACGGTAGTATGTATCTTTTCGGACGCACTAAACAGTAATTAACGTCGTCACTCCCTGAGAGCCTCCTCGCCGGTTGGAGACTTGTAACCATGGTAACCCGTGCCAACCTCATGTGACCAAAGCAACGGTTTGCGAGAATCAAAGACTGAATTAATTTTAATTATATATCACGTCTAGCAAAATGAAATCTCATTCTTACACTTAAATTGAAGCCTTATTGATGTCACAGAGCTGTCCGTCAACGTCTGTTATGAACGTTGTCGTCACTACCGCATTGCAATGTGGGATATTTATGCCGCCGTAGTGTCCAGCGTTGCATACTGTAATATTTCACCGGAAATAGTATGCAATTAGAGTACCATTGGTTTCATACTAAGGTTTCAGACATACTTAAATATCTCACATACTGTTTTAGCGTACTAAATAGTATGTTAGTATGGAATTTCGGACACAACCAAACATTCAAAATGTGTGTCCCAGTTTATTTCCTATTGCAGTGTATGAATGACATCAGCTGACAGGAAGTACACCTGGACCCAAGCTGTTGCCTAGCAACGCAATTCCGTTGCAGCTCCGTTGAAATGCACTAAAACGGAGCGTTTCAGACAGAAGGTAAATACAGGTATATTCAGGCAGACAGTATGAGGAAAATTACATTACAGCATGTAAACACGTTCTAGTAGAAACATAAAATACAAGTATGAACCTGAAAATGACCACAATATTGGATCTTTAACTTGATGCTGATGCTTCTTGTGATCTATTAAAGGTTACTGTGGTGATGGCAGGGTCAAAGATGTCCGTGCCACTGGCTGTAGTGGTTGTCCTCTCAGTGCTGCTGACAGGAGCAACCCCTGCTGGGCCTGAGATGGACCCATACAAGATCTTGGGCGTAACCAGGAGTGCAAGCCAGGCTGAGATCAAGAAGGTCTACAAGCGTCTTGCAAAAGAATGGTAAATATGTTTCACATGACGCTGACCTGTTTTTATGAACCTCATTCAGTTCTTAACTAATAAGCATCTTCTTCTCAAGGCATCCTGACAAAAACAAAAATCCAGGTGCTGAGGACATGTTTATCAAGATTACCAAATCTTACGAGGTTAGTCATTTTTCCATCAATATATTGTGCCAGTAACAAGCATATGCACGAGGGGAAGATGTCTGCCATATTGACATTTGTTTTATTCCAAATCTAGATCCTGTCCAGTGAAGACAAACGTGCCAATTATGACCGTTACGGGCAAACTGATGACACCCAGCCATACGGCGGCGCTCGCTACGGTCAGCGCCACGACAGCTTTTACTTCGACGAGTCCTTCTTCAACTTTCCTTTCAACAGCAAGAACCACAGGGACTTTGCTGACAGCAAGTACACGTTGCACTTTAACCAGTACGTCAATGACGTGGTGCCCGACAGCTACAAGAGACCATACCTGATAAAGATCACCTCTGACTGGTGCTTCAGCTGCATCCACATCGAGCCTGTGTGGAAAGAGGTGGTGCAGGAGATGGAGACTCTAGGTTTGGAATTAACCTCTAAGTCATCCAGAATTATCCAGCAGCCCTGTCGTCTATGAAATTGCATACGCCGAGTTTAAAAGTGTTGCCTGTTTGTGTATATCTTTGCAGGTGTCGGGATAGGTGTGGTAGATGTTGGCTATGAGAGACGGTTAGCCAATCACCTCGGCGCTCATCGCACCCCATCAATACTTGGAGTCATAAATGGCAAAGTGACGTTTTTCCATTACGCTGTAGCAAAGGAGCACCTGAGACAGTTTGTAGAAGACCTTCTTCCTCAGAGACTAGTGGAGTGGGTAAGTATCTGTGCATTACAGGGAGGAGGACTAAAACATTGATTTATATGTAAAATGTAGGTGAACAGATTTGTAATGGATAAACAGTACATTAGGGCTGTCAAATTTGGCCAAAAATGATGTTCGAATATTCGTTGTAAAACATCACATAGGTTCAAACTATTTGAATGTCAAATATTTTTGCGCATTATGTCCATGACACCGTGTCCTAACTGGCCGTGAGTGATGCAGCACTGTGCCGTTTTGAGCTGAACTTTTGTCGGATGCCCTGTTTCTATTTATTCCTATCGCTCGGTTTGAAAGAACGGACGAGGAACGGCTGATTTATGAAGTTGAAATGAGGAGTTATCTATAATCATTTCACTATAAAGAACCTAAATAAGGTGACTGCTGGCTGGAGGGAGATCACCAGGAGATCGCCTGGAAGTTTCCTACTTGCTGTTATTATTTGTTTGGCTATATTGTATGTCATTTCCAGTAAATATCACAATATAAAACGCGCGCTTTCTGTTTAACAAGTACAAACATCGAAGGATAGCAAGCACTACTTACTCATCTTTTGAGTGGTTACGTCTCCAGTGTGATCTGGAGCCCACAGCTGACAGGTACATGGTTTGTTTACATGAGGTAACGTAACACTTGTTGTTAGGACACGGTGTCGCTCTCTCTGCGGCCGAGTTCTCTCCATCATTACGGTTGTTGCTGAAATATTTCTCTTTCAACTTGACCTAACGTTACATTTAATTTTCAGTTAATGAAAGTGACGTGTGACTCTGTCATGTGGTGCATTCAGTGCGTGCGAGGCAGCCAGTCGCGGTAGTGTTGCTTTTTTTTTCCACAATCGAATATTCATTTCCATATTCAAATATCTGGCTTTTTTTTTTACCATTCAAATACATATTCAAATTTAGAATATTCGTGGACAGCCCTACAGTACATATACAATTCAAAATTAATTAAACATTTTGTATTTTCTATACTTCAAGGTCACCGACAAGAATGACCCGCAGTTCCTGAGCAGCTGGCATGAGCTCAACAAGCCCCATGTGCTTCTGTTCGACCAAGTGCCTGTAGTTCCTCTGCTTTACAAAGTAGGCTCTCACCTTGCAGTTTTTTTATATGTGACATGTACCTCAGGTGTCACCGACAGTAATCAATCACATAACTAACACAAAACATGTCAATCCTTTATCTCTGCATCTCCATAGCTGACAGCTTTTGCTTATAAGGACTACTTGCAGTTTGGCTATGTGGACCAGGGCCTTTCAGAGACCGCTAATCTGCAGAAAGAATTCAATATTAACACGTACGCTCCGACCATGTTGGTCTTCAAAGAGAACACCGACAAGCCCGCTGACATTATTCAGGTAAATCACAGCAGCAGGGAGCTATTTTTCACGGTTATCTATACACTGAAATGTTAGCTCACTCTTTTTTTTCTATATGGTTACGTTTGTTCTCTGCAGGCCAAAGGAATGAAAAAGCAAATTATCGATGAGTTCATGTCAAACAATAGATTCCTCCTCGTGCCACGGCTGGTCAATCAGAAGCTCTTTGATGAGCTCTGTCCTGTCAAACAGTTCCATCGACGCAGAAAGTAAGACAACCTAACATTTTCTTTTTTAAAACATGATAAGTCAGAGACTGAATTCATTTTTTTTGTAATTTCCACATTTCATTTGAGGTATTTTAAGATATGTAGTTAGCATTTACTAAAGTTACTGTTATGCCTTTCCTCCCCTCAGATACTGCGTCCTGCTGATCACAGGTGACGAAGAGACCTTTACTTTTGGGAACCAGGCGTTTCTTTCTTTTGCCTCGACCAATACCAAGGAAGTTGTGAGGTTTGCGTATGTGTACCAACGGCTACAGCAGCCTCTTTGTGACATCCTCATGCAGAACAAGGACAGTGCACAGTCGCCAGCACAGGTACACTCACATATCTCCAACGCTGCAGCTGCCGGTTCCATTGTTCATCCAAAATATTTGCATATGGGGATTTGAGAATTGGTATCGCTTAAGGACATGGAATGTATGAAACTACTAATAATCAGGTGAATAATGTATTACTGCAAGGATCTGAGACAAAATAATAATATCAAGGGTTA
Organism: Hozukius guyotensis; assembly: GCA_916700995.1. Lineage (NCBI taxonomy): Eukaryota > Metazoa > Chordata > Actinopteri > Perciformes > Sebastidae > Hozukius > Hozukius guyotensis. Next base: position 39,487 of record CAKALU010062647.1, on the reverse strand, counting down.
TTGCTTACTGCCAAAACAGCGTGGAAATATGTAACAAACATAAATACTGTATATACAAATATCTCAATTTGTTACTTTTCTATACACAGTAAATAATCCCCAAAAAAATTCTAAAGAAGTCTTTGACATTTGATTTAAAGGTAAACTTTGTTATTTTTCAACCTGGACCCTATCTTCCCATATTTTTGGTTCTACCTGACTAACAGGGACACAAAAACATGGGAAAATAGTTTGAAAAATACCAAAGTTACCCTTTAATAGCTCAAGCTCCCATAAAAGTGTATTACGCAACATTCATATAACGAACTGAGTGCTTTTTTAAACTCAGGTGGTGATCCTGGAGAGGCGTAGTGCTGCAGGGAAGGCCTTGTACAAGCCGGTGACCGCCTGGAACGGCAGCGAGGAAGACAAACGGCGTCTTCTGGAGGAGCTGGACCGACTACAGAAGGACCCGTCCATCCTAGTCCATGACGCCATGCTGCCCGAGCTCAACAACGAGTTTGCCTCTGTGCGTTCTCTTTGAGTAAAAATAGTGGGTTTGAACAATGCGTGTCAACCACCAGTTCTGTTACTAAATGTGCTAATCTCACTCTGTAGATGTTTGTAATCCGATGGATCTATGCATCTTACGATTACCTCGCTGAAGTCATCGATGACATTCTGCACAACAACTGGTAGGTTGAAATCTTTAGTTTCATTTTAGATACTCTTAAGCAATTCTACTTATATGTAACAATATATAATTTTGTAAAGAAGCTTACTTCCCACCCGTTAGCTCTTGAGATGTGAATACAGTGCGTCTAGTTGCACTGAGACATCTGTGACTATTTTTGCAGGCGCGAGATGATGCCTCTTCTGTCCCTCATCTTCTCTGCCTTGTTCATCTTGTTTGGAACTGTGGTCATCCAGGCCTTCAGGTCGGTCGCTCTACCCATTCAGTACATCTAGACCACCAAAACTGTAACTATAGCAACATCAGCCTTTCCTGATCCCTAAAAGCTTAAAGACAAGACAGAGAAAACAAAGTAATAATGCTTTTCATCTTTACTCTTCTACGCCTGCGCATCCCCTTTAGGAAAAAACATTTTTCCGTGTGTTTTCAGTGACTCAAGTGAAGATAAGCAGACTAAACCGAAGGCTAAAGATGGAACAAAAGCAGAAAATGGGTCACCAGGGACTGGTAGTGCTTCAAGGCAAGGATACATTTATAATTTCCATATTAAGGCTTTATAAAGTGCAGGATTTATCATCATGTTTTTAAGCTTTTCACTTTTGCTGTTGATTTTAGTCGGCCTCCTAAGAAGAATTTTGTAGAGGTGACGGAGCTGACGGATATCACTTACATAAGCAACCTGGTGAAACTGAGGCCAGGACACATTAACATAGTGCTAGTGCTCACTGACGCCTCCAAGAACATCCTCCTTAGCAAGTTTGCCAAAGAGGTCTACTCCTTCACAGGGTAAATTAAACATTCACTTTTCCTCGTGTGGAACGAATAAAGTCCATTATATGTTACGTTATTGTTGCATATAAAACAATTCTGTTTATAGATCATCACATTCATTCTTTCAACACTCTCCTAGGAGCCTGACACTGCATTTCTCCTTCCTGAATATCGACAAGCACGGCGAGTGGATGAACACGCTGCTGGAATATGCCCAGGACGCCATGCATATCGACGCGGACGAGGACGACGGGGGAAACCGCAAGATGGACTACACCGGCTACGTGCTGGCACTCAACGGCCACAAAAAGTACCTTTGTCTGTTTAAGCCCGTCTACACTGGGGAAGACGTTGACAGCAAGTCATCTGAGGATGAAGGGGGCACCTCAGGGGGGAGGTCGAGGTCCAGTTCCCGTGACGACCACCCACCGCGCAAATCCAACCGATCCCGCAGCTTATCCACCCTGCAGATCCACCACAAACTGGACCGTCTGGGGTTGTGGATGGAAAGGCTCATGGAAGGCACTTTGCCTCGTTACTACATCCCCACGTGGCCAGGACTAGACAAAATCACCCCCAGTAAATAGATTGAGGCGCGTTCTGTCCTTTTTTTGCACTTGATATATTTGATAGTTACAGGTGTCTTTAAAGGAACAGTGCGTAACATTTTGGGGGATCTATTAGCAGAGATGGAATAGAATATTCATAACTATGTTTTCATTAGTGTATAATCACATGAAACTAAGAAACGTTGTGTTTTCATGAGCTTAGAATGAGCCCTTCATATCTACATAGGGAGCGGGTCCTCTTCATGGAGTCCGCCATGTTGCTCCACCAGGTTTCTACAGTAGCCCAGAACGGACAAACCAAACACTGGCTCTAGAGAGAGCCTTTCACATTTTTATGTTACCTTAAGGCCACCGTAGTTCTCCAATACGCTTGTGAATCTGTGGGAACGTGAGCAGCAGAGTGTAAAACGTACTACTACTACTTAAACACACACACTACTTAAAGATGCAGTGTGTAGGATTTTGGCAGCATTAGGCGTGCAGCGGATCACAAAACTCACGGTTCGGATTGTATCACGGTTTTGAGTCACGGATCGGAAAATATAACTATTACTTGCACTAAATTAATTACACTGAAAGCAAGGAACGTTTGGCTATGGTCTTACATGAAAACAAAAACATAAATAAATAAAATATTGAATACTCAATTGTTTAAATAAAATCTTAAATTACTCAATAATACTCAATTCTGTTAAATAAAAGTTCAATATGAGGCATGATGATAGTTCTTCCTTTGAACAATAAAAAAATAAATGAAAATTCATCAAAATCATCAAAAAAGTTAACAAAAAAAAGAAAGCAAAGCAGACCTGAGCTAGCTTTTTTCAGAAAGATCAGATATTTTTAAAGCCTTGGTTTTCCACAATGGAGTATGGCCTCATGTCTGCAGTGATAAACATACCAATAGATCTGTACGGAGCAACTGTGGTCCATTACACCCCTAGGTGGCATCTAGCGGTGAGGTTGCAGATTGCAACTAACTGAAACTCCTGTGTGTGGCCAACCCGCGAATAGCCCTATCTAGGGCCTATCTCGAGTTTTGTTTATCCATTCAGGGCTACTGTAGAATTATGGTGGACTCCGTGAAGAGGACCCGCTCCGTATGTAGATATAAACGGCTCATTCTAAGCTAACGAAAACACAACGATTCTTATTTTCGGGTGTTTATACACTAAAGAAAATATACTTGTTAATATTATATTCCATTTCTGCCAATAGATCCCCTAAATGTTACAGACTGGTCCTTTTAAAGTTGGGTCAATATGACAAACTTGGCTTCAGTGCAACTGCTGTGGGACTGGTTCTTTAACGCACCCCTCTTACACTCATCGCATGCTGTTTTCAACTGTTGTTGGTAGTCATATTTTATTCAGAAAAATGCTGCTGCTACAGCCTTGTGAAGAGAAAACTAAATCACTGTGGCCACCTGTACTCTCCTGCCTCCATGACCATCAGTCATATTCACACACTAAAGGAGGCAGGATGACTACTTTAGTCTTCGTTGATGAATACTGTGAATAGAGGTGCATGTCTCCCAACACTAAATGTCTTGCCTTTTCATGCATCTCAGCCCAATTATTTTTCCTTTATAGATTTCCTGAATGCTGACTCGCTTGTGCAATATAGCGCACTGCTGTAACAACAAAGCCTTGGTCTCGTTAGCCAGTAGCTTCATGTAGCAAACATAATGAACAGGCTTCCCATTTCATTTTCTGAATGTTTACCAAAATGGCCACGATTGACTGATACATTATCATTTTGTCATCTTGAATTACGTAGACATAAAGTCAGACTTAGTGTGCGCTTGCTTGGGTTATTATTAATTTATTTTGTCAACACTAAGTGTAAAAACGTCATAGATATAACTTTGTTGGTACAATGTGATGTAAATATTGTACATAATCATGTTATTATAAAGAGTATGTAACTTGAAAGATAAGGTGAATGTTTTACATGGATTTATCAAAATGCTGTAGTTATGTTTCTGTTTATTTTCCACTGAGAGTTTCTTTTACAAGTTAGTGTAAAAAAATGATGTCTCCTAATGTCAGATGTTTCAGTTGGTCTTCAGTAGTGCATTTATCCTCTTGTTGGTTGTAATAAAATGCTTTATGTTTGTTAATTATGTTTGCAGAATTTTCCTTTCTTACCAGATTAACATGATCCTATCTAACTAAAAATAACAAAAAATATTACTATTTATACAGCAGAGAAGACAGTAGATCAAGACAAATACAAAAAATTGAATATGTACATTTCTAAATTTTCATGTAATCATCTGTATATCAGACATTTTGACTTGTCATAGTAGGAAAAACACAAGTGTTACTAATAACATTAAAGCTGAAGTAGGCGAGATTGGAGCAAATCTGATTTAAAAAAGTTATTTTTATAAAACGGTCGCTAAATTGTGACAGTAGTACATGAAACAGGTAACCTGAAAAAAAATCATGTGCCTCTGTGTCCTCCGGTGCTCCTAACGGCATCTGCAAGATTTCACAGACCAGAGGAAAACAACCAGTAAGAACTGATCTGAGGTCCGCTGTCCAGCTGCCGTCTATGAGAGCCGGCTGTCAATCACTCGCGAACTCCGACCAAACGGTCAAACTAGGCAGCGCTGATCAAATATGAATCAATATTATGTTACGTTAATGCCTATTTCTCGCCTCA
>CAKALU010062647.1:0-34784 GCA_916700995.1 Hozukius guyotensis | reverse complement strand
AATATGTACATTTCTAAATGTTCATGTAACCATCTGTGTATCAGACATTTTGACTTGTCATAGTAGGAAAAACACAGGTGTTACTAATAACATTAAAGCTGGAGTAGGCGAGAATGGAGCAAATATGATTAAAAAAATACACCACCAACTAGAATTACCGCCTCGCGGATGTATGCCTCCGCCAACCAGTCAAGTTGCAGTTTACATCCATGTCTGTCCAAATGTAATTACTTCATCATTTGATCCTGTTAGACATTTTGGTTGAAATTGTCATAATTAGCATATGAATTCTTGAGTTATGGCCAAAAATGGGTTCTGTGGGGTCACAGTGACCTTGACCTTTGACATCCAAAATCTAATCAGTTCATCCTTGAGTCCAAGTGGACATTTGTGCAAAATTTGAAGAAATTCGCGGCAGGTGTTCCCAAGATATGATGGGAATGGGACGGTTGTGAGGTCACAGTGACCTTGACCTTTGACCACCAAAATGTAATCATTGCCTCGTGTTGTCTTTTGCGTGTTAATTTATATTTTCGTATTAAAACGAACGTGTTGTAGCCCAGTGGTTCCCAAACCTTTTCTACAGGGCCCCCCTTTTGTAGCTAAAAAATATTTTTAAGCCCTCCCACCCAGGCCAGTGCAGAACCATGCATCATTGATATTTAGTCTCGCCGCGTCCTCCCTTTTATAACTCTGGCCCCCCCAGTTTGGGAACCACTGTAGCCTATAATGTTTTCTATATCTTCTACTATGTTGTATCGCCACAAGAGGGCACCGTACCATCAGGAGTAGGTTTGGCTTATTGTCCTACACATATCTGATGTTTTGTTGTTATTTTTAGCCTCTTCAGTGGAGCAGAAGCTTCAGTGAATGTCTAAGTCCAGTGCTTCATATGATGTTTCTGGTGTTCTTAAGTTGCATTTTGCTTTTATTGATACACTAACTTTTCCATCTCAGGTGGATGGAAACGTACTAACTGCATATTTTCTTTATTTATTGTATTATTGAAGTCTTGGCAGGCATAGCGACAATAACTAAGGGTGCGGGACTTATTGTACAGACACGCTTTGTACTGGCCTCAGTCAGTTTCCTCTCTCTTGCTTTTTGCACTCACTGACCCCTCTGTATTGAACCTATGCTGTCAATACAACCTTTAAAGGGCTTCCATGTGAATTAACTTATCTGATAGAGAAATAAGGAGCGGGGACAGAGTGAGAAAAGGTCAAATAGTAGTGGAAAAGCAAATGGAGTTGATATTTCATGTGTTTTTCTTGTCGCTGCAAAAATCAATGGTTACTTTAAACTGTCTTTTGTTATGAGGTCGGGTGTCTGTGTTTTTATTTTAAGTTAATAGTGACTTGACGATGTTCAGTGAGTGTTTTGTGAAAGGAAAGTCACTCCCTTCCTCTCACATTTAACTGTGAGTGTGTGAGAGAGACGGTGCGTGTATCCGTGTGTGTTTTGTGCATTTAGTCTCAAGTGAAAAGCTTGAGTTCCTCTCCTTGAACTCAGCTTTAATTACTGGAGCCTCATTGACTGTATCCTGTGTGTGTGTGTGTGTGTGTGTGTGTGTGTGTGTGTGTGTGTGTGTGTGTGTGTGTGTGTGTGTTAGCAGGGTATGCTTTAAGGGCGTGGCTACCTTATGATTGACAGGACACTACCACAGCGTTGTCCGTCTTACAACTTTAACCCTTTGTGTGTTTTCAGTTCATTAAAGTTAATTATAACCATTTTGGTCGCCTAAAAATGTCTTTTTCAGCGTTCGGTTTGGTTACCTCCACCCTCTCGTGTCACTTCTGGTTGGAATAACGTATATCACGTTTAGCGACACGGGCAATTCTTATTAGGTTGGTTGTTTTTGTTGTTTTTATGGGATTTATTGACGGTAAAAGAGTAAGACAGATTCAGGAAATATTCATTACAGCAACTCAAATCTTTTCGAAATGAAAGAAAAAAAGGGTCATGCTTACACCTGTGATGGATACTTCTTACTCTTAGTGTTTTGCCTCGCTCTACTTATCTTACACCACCATACAAAAGAATACAGCTGGGTCTTAAATGGCTGCTCTGACATAATACCTCCTCAAGCTTCCTCTAATACTGACCTATTTAAGCTAGGTTTAGACTGCACACACACATGCACAGATCTATATCTTTAACCTCAGTGCCTCCTGAGTCTGACTCTGCAGTTAGCCTGACATGCTGTGCTCCCAGACTTTAGTTAAATCCATTCAGTATTTCACTGTGGGATTTAAAGCTTAGGTTTTAAAGCAGAAGTCTAGAAATGATAAAAACAAGTAAAAGTTAAGACAAAGTTAGAGGTGTGTTGGCATAATGTTCTTCAGTATCTCCCCCTCCTGTAAATCCCACACCCTGAGATGGTTGAATTAACAGTGAATCACAGCCCTGGAGTTAAATCTACAACTTAGTTTGACTCCTGCAGTGAGATTTGAGCTCAGTCAAATTGCCTACTGAAGAAAATCCATGGAATTAACCGAAGCTGTAAGTCAAGGAACAAGTAAATCTATACTCGCTGAAATATGTATGTGCCCTGATTAAGTAGGGTTTTTTTCAGTTTGATTAATAGACACTAGAAATGTGGTTTAGCATGGTAAATTGAGTTGTTTAAGATCTTTGATCAGCTAACAACCCTAAAAAAAAAAAATCATTTCAATAGCTGTATTGATCAAATTGATTTTAAAGCTATACATTGGATAGTTTGCAGTAAACGCCCACCCACAGATAGCAGCCAGTGAGCCTGTAACCAAACCAAACAAGCAGGATGCAATGTGCATTTTGGATGTCATGAAACCATATAAGAAGTTTTCAGTGAACTGAAAACACACTGTGAAAGGGTTAAAGTTGTAAGACGAAAACACGGACAACTCAGTGGTAGCGACCTGTCAATCACAAGGTAGCCACGCCCAAAAGCATACCCTGCTATATGGTCTATTTGACTCTAAATGGGACCATAATTTACTAAATGAACATCATGCTGTATTGAAGAAGACTTGAAACTAGCCATTGAGACCATAAACTCATGTTTACAATGTTTACTGACGTAATAAATCAAGTGAGAAGTAGGCTCTTTTTCTCATGAACTTCTTTACAATCAGACTTCTTTTTGCAACCAGAGGAGTCGCCCCCTGCTGGCTGTTAGAAAGAATGCAAGTTTAAGGCACTTCGGCATTGGCGTCACTTTCAGACCCGGCGGTTGCCCACTGCATGACACCCAATAATATAATACTCATTTATGTATGTAGGTCCAGGTATGGAAATGTAAAAAGTAAAACATTACAAATCAAAAGAATCATCAATTTGGATAAAACAAATAATAAACCTCACAATGTCACAATTCCCCAAGACAAATTAACTTTGAGAAACAGACCAGTCACCAACATACTCAAACCACCCAGCACTACCATTCCCTCTCTCTGATGTGTTAGTTCAGTCAAAACAGGAAGTGGTTCTTTTGTTTTCAAAGGTTGCTATGGTGAGGTCACTTCCTGTCTGTCCATCAGGGCTGCTGGCGTCTTTCTCCAGCATGTTTGTACTCTCATAATTAGGACATGTTGAGGTAGAAGGAGAGAGCGGGAGCAAATCGACCAGGAAGAAGAGAAAAGTGGCAAAGAAAGCAGCATGCGACACTTTTTCTTGACCTCGATGAAAAACGTCATGAGGTCAAGGAAAAGGAGAATTCATAAGGATTTAGGAAAAGACAACCGCAGTATTCAGAGAATCCAACTGCACTTACACTATGCAACAGCAGATGGTTTTTTTTAAGCATTTACGATTTTTGTCTCGTAAAATTACGACTTTATTCTTGTAATATTATGACTTTATTTTCATAATATTACGACTTTTTTTCTCGTAAAATTACGACATTTTTCTCGTAAAATTACGACTTTATTCTCGTAATATTACGACTTTTTTCCTCGTAAAATTACGACTTTATTCTCATAATATTACGACATTTTTCTCGTAAAATTAAGACTTTATTCTCGTAATATTACAACTTTTTTTCTCGTAAAATTACAACTTTATTCTCGTAATATTTCAACTTTATTCTCGTAATATTACGACTTTTTCTCGTAAATTTACGAATTTATTCTTGTAATTTTACAACTTTTTTTCCTCATAAAGTTATGACTTTTTTTTCCTCAATGTGTTCCTTTGGTTCAGTTGTGTGTTGATTGCACTCACCTGTCTGAATGGCAGCAGAAGTCCTCCAGAATCTGCTCCAGCTTCAACCAATCCACTCCTCCTCGGCCTCTCTGATCCCAGTAGAACCAGTCCTCCTCTCTGGTCCCAGTAGAACCAGTCCAGACCTCTCTGGTCCCAGTAGAACCAGTCCACCTCTCTGGTCCCAGTAGAACCAGTCCACCTCTCTGGTCCCAGTAGGACCAGTCCAGAAGGCAGAAGTCACCACTGGAGGATTATTGTTAGCATTTAGCATATTAGCTAGCGTGGCCCGACCGTTGGTCTACCGCTCACGAACTTCGTGGGTGTGTCACAGGTGATTAATTAAGATAGATGGAACTTTTTTAAAACTATGCCAAGGTACAATAATGCTAAACCACAGCCCATGTGATTATTAATTTGACAGTACTTGAAGTGGCCCCCTGGCCCGCGAACTTGTCGGGTGAGTGAATGCAAACCAACCAGATGCGAACATTTGAATTATAACGGTTATTTAATTTCCGGTTACCTGATGCTGCGTTCAGGACAACTCGGAACTCGAAATTTTCCAACCTCCTGCTAGAAAAAGTATAATGGAACTCCACTCAAAGTCAGAGTTCTTAACGGTTCCTACTAATATAATATAATACAATATAATACAATATAATATAATATAATATAATATAATATAATATAATATAATATATCTCGGGGCAAATCCACCTACCCCGACTTCGCGAATAATGGAGTTGTCTGAGGTCACACTGCAATTGATGCGCACACTATCAACTAGTATGTGATTTGGAATGTAACCATGGTAACATTACTCAAACTGAACTTCCTGTCTCCTATTTCATCCACTCACAGGGACCTGTAACACACCTACACCATTGCAGCTAATTAGCAAATGTTGGTACACTAACATGTTAAATTAATAATAATAATAATAATAATAATAATTATAATAAAAATAATCTTTATTTGTATAGCACCTTTCTAAACATAGTTACAAAGTGCTTGCACAGATACGATGAAATACAGACAAAATAAAAAACAACAATAAAAGAACAAAACATACAGACCAAATAATGAGAAAAACTAAAACCTGTAGCCAGCGGTAATGTATCAATACATATGCCAAAAGAGGACAATATAAGGTGTGGGAAAAGGTGCACCAAGCTGTTGCCTTACGGAGTTAAAAAAAAAAAAGCCTTTTTATAAAAATGGGTTTTTAAAAGAGATTTAAATTTTGTAATAGAGCTGGCTAACCTGAGGTCCTGAGGTAGGCTGTTCCACAGTCTAGCGGCATTGATGGCAAAGGCCCTGTCACCCTTAGTCACCAACCTATACCTGGGTATAGCCAGTAGAGCCAAGTCAGAGGACCTCAGGTTAAGCGGTGGCACATAGGGTGTAAGGAGCTCAGTGATGTAGCTTGGTGCCAAGCCATGCAAAACTTTAAGATAGTGGACATAAACATTATAACCGCTAAACATCAGCCTTTTAAAATTGTTAATGTGAGCATGTCACTATTTAGCTCAAAGTACAGCCTCACGGAGCTGCTTGCACAGGTGTAGACTTGTTAATTTCCTGCAGAGAATCACGCTTTCTTCTCTTCTTCCATTCATTTTCTTTCTTTCAGTCTCCCATCCTGCTGGCAGCAAGTTGAGCAACCATCTTCTCTCACTTTCCTTTGTATTTTGTTGTGCAAACAACAGACACAGCCCGAGGTTTAACACACTCTTGTTTCGCTCAGTGTTGAGGGTCTTTGTTCTGTCTGTTTGTCTCTATCCCTTCCTTCGAGCTATCTTGTCTCATTTTTCATTTTCTCTGCCCTTTCTCTCCTTCTCATCCCAGTCAAATTTCTCTTTATTGTTTTCCTCCTACCAACCCAGATTTGCAAAACATACCAGATTTATTGCCACTTGGAGCCATATGGGGGGATTCAAGACAAACAAAAGGATAAAATGAGTATAGCTTCACAGAAAATGATAATCAAGAGTTTGTTTAGTCTGCAGTTTTTGGCGGCTTTACAGGGAAAACTGCTGCCTAATTACTTTATAATTCTAATACTTTCATATTGTGTGGATTTTTCCAAAAATACTGTCGCAACAAAACACCATCTGTCCACTCCACCTAATGGGTTAGGATGACTCTTCTTCAGCTCTCCTGTATTCATAGAGATAATAAGCACTTTCACAGTCGGGACCTTTTTATTTCCATCTGTGGAACCGCATTTATGTTAGCATAAACAATTCTGGCCAGGTCAAAATGAAAGTCAAGATGACTGAAGAGAGGTCCCAAATTAACAAAAAACTAATTCCTATTCAAGTATGGTTTGAAAAATTACCATTAATGCAGTTTATAGTAGTTTATGGGGTACACCCGAGGAGTGCACTTAAACATTGTTTTCATAAAAAAAAATATATATATATATATATATAAACAGGATAAGGGCAGGTAGATGGGAGAGGACAGGAATAAAGGGAATGAGAGGGAAGGAGGGCAATGGCTATTTTACCCAAGTTCAATATGTACAAAATGACGAGAAAACCAAACCATACTAAATTCCAACAAACATTTATTTGTGAATTCTATGACAAACAGGAGGCAGTTATAATATCTCATTTTACAAGCTACATTGGTCGGAAAAAAAACAAAAATCCCCAACCTTTTTAAAAATCCACTTGGATCAATTTTTACGTTACGTTTGCTGCCTTTTTTTCTGTTTTTCATCAGCTTCAAAATGCACCTATATGTACAGAGGAAATGCTCAAGTGTGGTCTATAAAGGGAGAGAGCTACATACTTCCACAGCGACCTGGTTCAGATCAGCTGTTGACATTCAGCTTTTCTCAAAGAAACAAAAAAGGACAGCGGGAGTACGAACCTTTCCTTTCTTTTCGAGCTGCGATTCAAGGGGACACATTTTCCTTACTGTGTACTCATTTTATTTGTCTTTCATTGCATTCTCCTTTTATTCAAGAAACAAGCGTTATTAAAAAAAGACAAGAGTAGGTTATATAAAGCGAATATACAGGCAGTCTCTATAGGTAATAGTTTAGCTAACATTATGAAGAATTTACATGTTACCAGGATGTCATATGAATGGTATGGAAACACGTTAAAAAGGCTGGAAAGATTCGAGTTGCTTTACAGACACACAGGGAATAATGAGACTGGTTTGTGCCATGCAACCTGTAAGAACTCGTTTAGTTATTGGCTGGTGATGAGGTGCGACCTGTAAAACTGTCTGTCATTGGCTGCAATGTCTAGTACTTATAACCTGAGGGGGAGGAGCAAAATGTGACACCTGACGGGCAGGTGGAAAGGCCAGAGAGGCAGAGACAGAACTGACCAATGACATCAGAGTCGGAGAGAGATTGGAGTCTTAAGCTGACTGCGTCATTTTAGATCTTTATGCAAGAAAATACATCCACGTTAAATACCGGTAGCTTTGAGGTGTATAGAGAGCTGCAAGAATGAGTCCTAAAACCCAGAAATGAGTTAGCATTTTAGCACTTCCGGTTCCCTCGTCTGGAAGTCAATGGGTTTTTTGAATGGGTTTATAGTTAGATGCCTGAAATAAGGTCTGTGGTTAACACAAACTGAGGAGATTTTACGTTTTGTTCTACGATTTAAAATACATCAATAAATACCCCACTTGTGAATTTTGAAGCCTTTACGTGTCTTAAAAAAGGGGGTTGCTAACAAGTGGTTAAATAAGACTGCTAAACGCCATCACGCCGACTCGTCCTCCTTTACAGCCTCGTTGGTTATGATGCCTTCATAGTAAACAATCTCGGCCATGGAAGTTTATTTTTTGGTGCACAATAAGTGAATATATTGTAATTTTAGTTGTATATTGTTTCTCTTAGTAATTCTATAATATGAGGAAAATGTTGATATTCCCAACAGCCTCATCTTTTTCCTCTGTCATGTCTTTGCATTTACTGCATTATTTTACCCACTTGCTAAATTGTTAGCCTCTTTAGCTTCTAGACGCCGACAGTAACGTTAATATTGCCGTTGCTTAGCAGCAGTGTTCTCACGACTTAACCACTTGAACGCCAAACATATGTATGTGTACACAACTTCCCATGTTGTAAACACGAGCTCATGAATTTCAATTGAAGGCACCAATATACTGGCGTTCATGCGCCCCGTGTTGTAGCTTGTTCATAGCCTAACGTTAGCTCTATACTTCTGCCGATTGTATTCACACTTCAAAAATCATAAAAGTGGTGTTCATTTGTGGAGATTATCTCGCTGAACAAAACGTATAAGTCTCATAAAGGTTTGTTTGCCACAGAGCTTATTTTCTGCAATAACACAAAACCCAATAGAAAAATCCCTTTGGCTTTTTGTCGAGGGAACCCGGGGCGATGCTAAGTTCCTGGTTGGCCTACAAAAATACGTCATCCCTGGAGCACTCCATTTCCAGCTATATGTCACATCTGATGTTTTTGTAGGAAAAAAATCTGTATTAAACAATTAACATTAAGTTATAATACAAACTAATTATATCATGTGTTAAAATCAGTTTAAAAACATGAAACATTTTTTTTGTGTCCATGAACCAAGCATCAAAACAACAGTTGCAATTTTATCCACAACCTCAATATGTGCTGGAATCGTCTGTCGTATCATTATGTCTAAAATACAGGCCTATGCTCGACTGTTAAAGAGGTTGGCTATAACATTTAACCAAAACATAATCCTTGGTCCGAATTTAACCATTTGGTGGTCTGGTCACAGAAAAGTGAAGCAAAACTAATTTCTAAGGCATACTGTACTCCTGACGCTGAGGTCCCTTATTGGCTTGCAACACGTATCGTCCGTCACAATGTAAACACAGATCAGTCTACACCTACTGCAAGACAACAAATGAATACATTTAATCAGATGTAATTAATAATAATGCAGTTTGTACTTTGTTGTAGCCAAATATTTGCAGAAAAATAAGTGTTTTAATTAAACCGAGACATCTTTGTAGAGGAAAGGCACAAAGTGACCTTCTCATTGACGGCGAGGCTGAATGACAACAGGACGTTAAACTTACATTATGTTTTGTTATTTAACGATGCATCTCAGAGTATAGTAATGGTGTAAAAAGTGTAAGAGGTAGAGCAGAATCTGGCAGACTTTCTAACAATCAAGATTTTTTGTCATTTGAGTCGCGCAAACATCAGGAAATTTTGAAAAGAGCTACATTAAAACCACTGCTTATACTGAAATTATGAATGATCAAATGACACAATTGTTTTAGTAAATGATGTCAAAAATGATTATTTTGTTAAAAGTGGATTTGTTTCAGATTTGTGCTTTTTTTTTTTTGTAGGAGTTGCGTTTTTCCAATTTAAACGTTTTCACGTTTCTGTAGTTTTGCAGTGTATCCAATAAAACAGAAATGGTGCCAAACCTAATATTAGGGTATAATATAGGTTCCTTTGTGGTTTCAGACTATTCATCCTGGTTTGTTGTGGGAGAGACTGACGATTGAGTCATTATTGGACTGTGGTTACACTCTTGTTTTTAGTTTCAGCAGTGAATGGAAAAATGCATTCAGTAGTTTTGTATTTCTCTCTTACCATGATGTGTCTGAACTATTTTGAGTGTAGATAACATCATGTTGGCTAGCTGTATGTCCTGTAATTTGTGCAAGAAGCGAGCACTAGTGGCTAATATTTTTCAAAAGTGGGAAATATATCATGACTAAATCAATCTTAATGGTTGGAAGAAACATGGGCGCCTGTAGTAAAGTGTTTGTTAACTAACTTTAGAGGTTTTAACCAACTATATTGTGTTGGCATGCTGAAATTCATACTGTTTTATAAAGTGCGCGGTTGTAGTCGTACACAGGATGTGGAGCAACTGTTGTCATAGTTAGCCTGTTAGTGAGCTAAGTCTTAGCGAGCTGTTTTCGTCATTCTCCCCTCTTCTACTGTTGTTGTTAAATACATAATATGTATTATCATCAAGTTAATTGTCTTCAGTGACTACACCGGATGTGGTTTCTACTTATGTGAGCTTTGAAAGATAATATCATGGAATGTAGAAAGGTATGGATATGTACTCAACCATATTAGTGTGCTTTTTGGGAAGCATTTTAATGAGGTTTTATGATTTCATGTGGTCTTTAACCAATCAGATTGCTTGGCTAAAAACTACCTGTTGTATAATTGTGGTCAAAAATCAGACGTATTCTCGTGGCAAGTAGCTTTTGAAGCGGTGACCGGTTTCAGACGGTTGTTTTTTTACCAGCAGTCGAGGGCTGGAGTAGAGACAGACAGCAGCATTTAGACTGTGGGTTTTCCTCACTGTGTTATTTAAATACATGCACTGTTACTGTAATGCCCTATTTTAAACTGCTGAGTCATTAAATGGTGTGTGCAGAGATGGAGAAACGCTCGACTGCAGCTCATACGCAGACAGCGGGAGAGACAAATAGATGGTGAGCCCACAGCAGACTTTACACTAAGTAGCACCATGATAACTAAATAGAAAGAATAGAAACAACAGGCTAATATATCAGCAAAAAACATCCATATAAAATAAACAAAACAAAAATAATTTACTTTCCAGAAATACAATAACCCTTGGTATAAAAAAAGTTAAAATATAGTGTATCCTACTATACCTGTAAACTATCTTGTCCTTCCTCCACTGTGGTACAGTACTTTATTGTAGCTTTAGTACAGCCTGATCGCAATTATGTGCATAAAAACAATCTTACCCATTAAAAAATAAAAGGCCTGCTGGGTTTAACTGTGTGTTCTTATACAGTATGGAGTCCAGTTTTGGTGTGAGCCGACTAATAGGTAATCTGACAGGCACTTTGAATATCTGTTGATTGATTAGAAAGAGAACGACATGGCAAACAAAGAGATAGGAGAAAGAAATGGTATAAAAACCCTTCCAAATATGATTGTTTTCAGTTTACAATAGGTTATCAATACACCAATAAGACCATTTGTGTCGGTCCCCATGTAACTTTTACGTCTTTCTCAGACGTCCTACTTAAAAACATTTTAAATCGTTGGCTTTGACTGCCATGTAGGTAGAAAAGGATATACATATTTAATTTGAAAATATTGAATTAAATAAATAAAAAAAAAAAATCATGAATGTATTTCTTAAAAAGTAAAAACTGTCAGTGCTTTAACTACTCTGGCTGCAGATGGACAATCACAGCTCTTAGCTTGTTGTTTACCAATATTACGTTATAATGCTACATTTTCCAAAAATGCGTATGGATTTTCGTACAGTAGCTACGCCGTCGGTGTAGTACTACAACGCGAGGACAGTTGTGCGTGAGAGAAGAGCGGAGAGAAAGGAGGAAGTATTGTAAAACTATCCCCTTTACTTGACCTAGAAATGATGCACTTGTACACCAGAATGCTGAGAATCGAATGATTAAAACGCACATATAAAACCATACACACATCTGGGAAAGACTCTAGTAAAAGGAATGCATTGACTGAATTCTCCTTGGACACTGTTAGGAGTTAGTGAGCGTTGCTGGACGATGAGCATTTTGAGTTTGGACCATAGACTGTACGTATATAAAGATGGACGACATGACAGCTCCCCAAAAGTGAAGCCAAAACATCCGGATCGCCCCCTGGTGGCTGGCTGCAGTATAGGTCATAAATCCCGCCCCCTCAATGTTAGTGGATGGGACATGGGCCAAACTAAAAAGTCACAAATACATTTATCCCAAAGATTGTTTCTATTATTTTAGGTAGTTCTTATCACATTGATGTTCAATTGTTTTTTTCCGATAAATTTGGTTTTTATTTAGTTATTTAATGCTATAAAAAGGGGGTGAGACATCATGATTGACAGCTGTGATTCTCTCTCACTAACAAGCTGTGGCCGTGCTCCAGCCCCCCCGATCACTACTGCGCAGACTCTGGCTCCAAATGACGTCAAAATCTCAAGATGGCAGCTCCCGTATCCGGGATATTTTGGCTTCACTTCTGTACAGGGGGAGGAAGTAGAGACGCGTCACCCATCTATATATACACGGTGCCTTCAAATGGGGTCGTGTTTACCGTGTTAACGAGAAGAGTTCATATGAACTAACGAATAAGTGGAAAGTTTCTGAAAGCTCCGAGTTCACGAGTTGTGATGTGTTTGTTGACGATGTCAGAAAGCCATGGAAGTTAATTTTTCGGCGCATAATAAGTTAATATATTGTAATTTTAGTCGTATAATGTTTTTCTTTATAATTGTATAATATGTCTGAGGAAAATGTTGATTGTGTTCTTACGACTTAACCAATTGAACGCCAAGCATATGTGTACACGACTTTCCATGTTGTAAACACGAGCTCGCGAGTTTCATTTGAAGGCACCAACAGTCTATGGTTTGCACACGCACCATATCTGATCCCACGAAGCACAGAGGGTAGCGATGCACCGACAAAGCTGATGGATATCAGGTCAATATCATTATTATTATTAAATCATTTCTTAATTATGTAAATCAGATTCCGAAAATTCACATGTGACATGAAAATTCTCTGTAAACCACCTTAATTTTCTGTACTTTCAGTGCATCTCTATCCAATGCCAAGTGAAATCTGCAGATGGGCTTTTAGGTTAGCCTAGCAGTCAATCAGAAAGTGAAACCAACTGAAATGTTTTAGGACAGTGTGCTGTAGGACTGTAACACCACATGTCTTCATCAGATCATCAAAGGGGTTAAGGATGAATCTTGACATCAGTGAAGAAATATCTCAAAATTATGAAACGAACAGGCACTTTCTGCCTGCTGTAACAGGTTGAAACCAAAACTATAATTTTTCCAATCAGACTCCGGAGGGTAACACGTTTGAAGTAGGTTTTTCTTACATCTACAAGGTTTAAGTCATGGCTACAAATAATGCCACAAAACGCCCCCGTATTTGTGGCCAAAGTCCTTCTGGGAACGCAGTTACTTCTCAACAAGCCTGGGGAGCTTTTTGTTGTTTAGATTTCCTGGTAGGAGGTCCACTCAAATCAGTTTTATGGTCTCATTTATAGAGCCGGCAAGTCCAAACATCCATCAATGGAGTCCAAGACTGGTCATGCTGGGATTTGTAGTCCAATAGTCCTCCAGTTCTCCCTTTTGCGACCTACTCTAATAGGAGGAACGTTGAATACTACACTGCAAGTGAAGCAGGTTTGTCATCAATAGGTGGCGTTTTCAGATCCCTGTTGGAGACACTCGCTGGAATGTTATTGTGCTAATTAATCAAAAAAGGCATAATTGCATTTCCCAGCACAGCATGTGTGTATATGCCAAGTTTCACAAAGAAATCATCTAAGCTTCCCACCAGATTCCTCTTCAGATGGTTTCAGAGTTGCTACCACAAAGCGGAAGATCTTTCCAGCTGTGACGGATGATTCCTCTCCAGTTTTATACTGTAGCTCCCAAAGTAACACATGCACTTTTGGCATATTCCAACTGAGACGATGTCCTTTCTTCCTCCTTGCTTAGCTGTAAATCCAACGTGGCTACTGGTCCAACAGCATGGTGGCAAGATGAAGTCGTCAAGGTGGATTTTCCAGTCCAAAAACTGACCATTTGTAGTACCTGTTATTCTGTAAATTTGGTGGGGAGGAAAGGTTTAGTAGATCCAGTCCTGACATCATAGTTTTACTTGTTAGACACTCTTCAGTTCGTAGAGTTGTTCTTGTTATGTGTGTGGTTTATGTCCTGCTGGTAGTTTTGTGATGTTGGTTCTGTTGCTGGGTCGGAGTTTCGGTCCCCCCCCTGTCCTTGGCATCAGAGTGGTACAGTCCAAGACAAGTGTAATATTGCCCCGGTTCTGTGTGTTTTTATGAATGTGTGCATGTGGCAGTGGGTTTGTGGGGCAGTCTGTGCAGAGGACTAGCGGTGTGTGTGTGTGTGTGTGTGTGTGTGTGTGTTATGTTTGGCAGTGCACCTGTGTGGCAGGATGTAGGTGTGTGTGTGTGTGTAAATTTGTGTGAGAAAGTGTGTTTTCATGGCAGTGGTGTACAGTGTTTGTGAAGAATCAGTATGTGTGTGTGTGTGTGTTGCATGGCAGTAGAGATGTCGTCACTCGTTGCAGGTGTCCGCCTTCTCCTCGGTTGCCACCGGAGACTCTTGTGGGCGGTGCTTGCACTGGCCGAGCGAATGGCGAGCTGCTGCTCTTGATGGTCGGGCGGGGCAGGAAGACTGGGCAGCACAGTCACAAGGTGCATCCTGGGAAATGGAAAGATGTCTTGTTTACTCAAACATGAAGGTATGAATGTTTGTTTTTTTTACGGATTACACGGCTTAAGTAAGTTTCAAGAGTCTAATAGGTTTTCATATCGTACATGATATGAATGGAAACTAATGGCATCTGAATCGGAATGGTAGGACATATATTAAAAATCTAAAATTGTGTCGCATACCTTTGAAAAACCAATGTTCTACCAATAGAAAGAATACATAGAAATGTCTAAAACCCAGATTAATTGTGGGCAAATGAGGAGCTGTGAATTAAAGTAAATGCTATTTAATATAAAAGGACTAAAACAACCACTGGTACATTTTTAAGCTTAAAATAAAAATGCATTTCCAAAGGCCGCACCTCCGTCCCAGATCCTGCAGGCCCCGCGTTGTTCATCGTTTCTTTCCCTACTCCCAGGATATTGACCATCTCCTCCCCAACTGTCTGTCTCATGAACCTCTTGTTGACGATCTTGGTCACGTTGTCGTTGCTTCCAGCCAGCGCTACGAGTCCTCCGACCCCGGCTGACAGGCACTCTGGCTTGGGCTCATCCATGACGCAAAAACTCCCCAAGGGACCCAGACCTCCGAGGTTGGTTGGCGTTCTCTCCCCAGGCAGAGGGACTCCTCCCTGGGCACGGCTGCTGCAGACATTCCTGAAGAACTCCTGGACCAGGCCTCCGTACCGCTGAGGGCCGGGGTCAGGTGCACAGACCGTCACAGTGGAGGGTTTCCCCGCGGCAGGAGGATGCCGTGCTGGACTGGCACCCTGGCTGGCTCCTGATCGGAAACAGGGATCCAAGACAGGTGTTATAATTATTTCCATAAATTGTAGTTTATAGGACTAATTGAATCCTGGAGGCTTGCTTAAGTCATTCATCAAGTTTTCAGTTTTTTTTTAGGGAAAGGTTTGCTCTGTTTTATTATACTGTAAATTGGATATGTTTAAGTTCTGGACTGTTGTTCGGACAGAACAAAATATCACTTTTTGCTCTGGAAAGTTTTGATTCGCATTCTCTAATAATGTTTTGACATTTGATAATGAATCAACATGCACAACCCCAGTGTGTATAAATGGGTGCTGAATCCTCAAAAGCAAAAATCAGGAGTAAGACAGCACTTCACTTCAGTTGTTTATTGATGCACTGTGTGCAATAATACTATAATGATAATAAACAATTGAAGTAGAGTGATGTCCTGGTCCTGCTTTTTGATTTCATAGAGTTTACAATAATTTATTGATTGATTTTTATTTATTTTTTTATTTTCAGACCTGATAAAAATAACACTGAATGACATTATCAAATCTGAAATGTAAAAGTTAATGAATGCCAGCAAAAATATTAGCAATGGATGGCCTTTTTCAAAGCAGACATTTTGACATTTGCAGCAAAACCACAGGTGTTACTAATGTCTCCGCTCTATTCAGTGAGCCAGCATGAACAATATCAGAAACCGAAGAATTCTGCCATCAATTTATTTTTTACACCTGTGCTTTTCCTACTTTGACATGTCTTCCATGAAAAAGATTGTATTTTAACACAGTATCGTACCTCCGTCACCCCTCCAGAGCGACTCTGTGCTTCCAGCGTGTTCCACCACGCTGAAGAGGCTGGAGAGGCCGTCGGTGAGGCCGTTCAGGACGGGGCTGTCCCTTGTGGTGGTGGAGCGAGCCCAGGCCGAGCCTCCTCCTCCACCGATGGATCTCTGCTGGAGGCTCCAAAGGCTCCGGTCCCTGGAGGAGGTACTCCCATCCAGTCTGGAGGTGGAGCCTGAAAAACAGAGTAGTTGGATGTCTCACCAAACAATAGTGTTTACATTCAAGATCTAAGGAGCTTTGTTAACAATAACAGAAAACCATCATAAATTGGCTTAAAAATATTAAAAGCACTCTGACTCCAAAGATGTTAAAACAAATGCTCAGAGAACAAATTACCAGAAGACACTCTGCGTTGTAGTTTCGGTGATCCATACTTGGGCGAACAGCACGGCCTGTCGATGCGGCCGTGAACTTTATCCAGGGATGTGGATATCTGCCGGGTTCGGGCCGACGCTAGGGAGGAAGTGGTTGTTGATGACGGGCGAGGAGACCAGGCTTTGGAGTGTAACCCCGCCCCCCTGGGAAGGTTGTCGGTTTGAAGCCCGACGCTGACGTACTGTGCAGCGGTCTGCGTGGACCTGGTGGACACACCCACCATCTGGGTGGAGAAACGGAATTGATGGCGAATGTTTAGTGTGTTGAGAGGAAAAGCAAATGCAATGAAGAGTAATTGTAACAGCTACGGAAGAGAGATGATTCTGAATATGACGCTTTCTCTTAAACCTACACTAGGCAACCTCATATGTTAGTATTAGCTGTCAAAGTTAACGCGATAATAACGCGTTAACGCAAATTCATATTAACTCCACTACGCAATGCAAATGATCTTTCGGAGGTTGTAGCAGAATCAGTTTGAAAGCTAGAGTGTAGATACTGGTATCCTAAGGAATCCATTGGTACCAATCATGTCATACTAGCTTGTCGTGAAGGAGGCCAAATAACGCTCCAAAGTTACACTACATTTTTGCGAAGACAAACAGTCATTGCCATTTTCAAAGGGGTCCCTTGACCTCTGACCTCAAGATATGTGAATGAAAATGGGTTTTAAGGGTACCCGTGTGTCTCCCCTTTACAGACATGCCCACTTTATGATAATCACATGCAGTTTGGGGCAAGTCATAGTCAATTCAGCACACTGAAACACTGACAGCTGTTGTTGCCTGTTTGGCTGCAGTTTGCCATGTTATGATTTGAGCATATTTTTTATGCTAAACGCAGTATTCAAAAAGTTTGTTTTTTAAAATATGAAATCAGTCTTTTGATTTTTACCTGACTCCCAGGTTCCTTGGTGGATTTCCTCTCCAGAGAGGAGGAGCGTATGGCCTGGCGGACACAGTTGGTCATCTCCTTCATGTCGTCACTTAAGTTGGCGGAAATCTCCCCGATCTCCAGGCCGTGGAAAGCCGAGGAGGACGCAATCCCATCAATTGAGCCACCAACGCCGTTGCTGGGGATTGAACCGGCGATACAGCCACTTCTGCTCTCCAGCAGCTCCCTGTGCTGCTTGGACAGCGAGCTCAGCCACTGCTCGTACGAGGACGAAAAGGAGGATGGAGGTTGTTGCTGCTGAACCTCGAGGGTTTCCACCGAAGCCACGCCTACGTCCGAGCCACTCAGTCCCAGGGAAGAGCTCCCGTTGTGGGCCTGCGGTGGCTCTCTGGCCTCCTGGCTCCTTCTTCTGTGCTCCATGCGTCGCACAGCAGGAGGGCTGTAGTAGATCCGGATGCCGGTGCGGTCTGGAGCAGTGTAGCTCCTCTGGACGGACTCCAGATCCAGCTCTGATCCCACTAAGCTGCTGCAGGAGCCGCTGGGACCATCCCAGGTTTTACACGTGTCCCCAACCTCTGGGGTCTGAGATGAGATGAGAGAGAGAGAGTGGGGACGAGAGGAAACCAGTAGAAAATCATTATCAGTATACATTCTTATTATGCCGTCTTCAGCTTGAGGAGAAGTTAAGAGGGGAGAACAGAAATGATGACGAATGGTATACAAATCAAATATATCTGCTAACATCAATTATTAATGTCTTAATTCCAGAGTATAGGATTTAGAAATGAAACTTCTTTGTTAGTAGTCTTTGTTTGACTAGTATTGTCAAAGATATAAAAGTACAAAAATCACAACGTATTTACCTCATTGGTCAGGTAGGTCCAATTCTTCCTGGTGAGGTCACCCAGCTCTGGGACTGCAAACTGGATCCTCTCCTCCTGATTGGCTGTTCCGTTGACTTCTGGGCCGTCCAGCTCTGACGTGGATTTGGTTCTTTTCATTGAAAGAGGAGGAAGAAGTTGGTGAGAAAAGAGAAGCGACATCATGCTCTGCTTTCAAGATGACAAATTTACAATTTACACATTTTGCAAATAGAAAGCATTATCAACACAGTCCTAAACTAATCGTTACCTTGGTGATCCTGTTCCATTAGGGACGACTGTGTCTGCAGAGGACTCGCTGCCTAATGACTTTGACTGTGGGGACAAAAAAAAAAAAAACCTGACTGTCAGTGACTGTTTTTTTCAGCTTATTAGCATTTAAAAGACCTGCATCATTTGCACACATAGTTCCTGTAGCATTTTGCATTTCATTTCATTGCCATCCACTTCCTCTAGAGCTGTTTTGGCAGGAGGAAGTAGAGACTGACTAGTATAATCTATCTGTGGCAGACAGCACGCACACACACACACAGAGAGAGAGAGAGATGGTGATGCTGAGTCAGTGCGTTTCACACTTGAGAGGTGAGCTCACAGAAGCCATTTCCCCTCAGAGGAAAGAGACAGAGTGAGAGAGGGGAAAAGGACATCTGCAGATAATGTGCTTAGTTGTGCAGATACACTGATGGACTTTCACCTGCAACTCACTGAACTGCCGACCAGGCTGCCGCGCTGTGTATAAGAAGTATACTGACAGACAGCTAAATATGGACTAGTTTAGTGATTCCCAAACAGGGGGGTACTCGTACCCAAGGGGGTACTTCTGTAGTTGCCAGGGGCAACATGGAAAGATTGTGGAGTAGCTCAACTAATTAAAAAAAGTGGAATAAAGATTTATCCACATATTGAGTGAGCTGTAACACCTGAACATGTGTGTTCAGAGCGTGCGAAGTAGTTAGCAAGCGAGCAGAGAAATCTAAACAGTTAGTTACAAGTAATGGGTAAATGTTAAAGCCCATATGGAGTTATGGAGTTATGGATTTATTTATTTATTCATTTAAAAGAATCCCCATTAGCTGATGCCAATGGCACCAGCTAGTCTTCCTACAGTAGCTAAAAGTAATGCATAAATGGTGGAAATAGTCTGCTAAAATTACAGTAATAGATAACTATCTAAAAGTATTGCATAAATAGTGGAAATAGTTTGTTAAAAGTGATAGATAAATGGTTGAAATAGTTAGCTAAAAGTAATGGATAAATAGCTAAAAGTAATGGATAAATGGTGGAAATAGATATCTTAAAGTAATGGATAAATGGTTGAAACGCCCCAGTTTCTGCCACTTCAGATACAAATGCAAACCGACCGAAAGGTTCAATTGTATAAGACATATTGTAACCGTATCCACTGCTGAATAATTAATGGTGTTAAATAATATTAAATGAAAATGAACACATTGGAACATAACTGGTGGTGTTGATGAAGGGGTACATGAGTTCAACTGACAGGTCTGTGGGTTACATCAGACCAAAAAGTACTATTACAGTGGTTAAACTTTATGTACTGTGTGTTTTCTTTTAAATCTAGTTTCAACCCACCCCAACATCCCATTTTAACTGGAAATATATAGTAACATAACAAGTAAATAAAATGGATTATAAGTAAACATCAGATTTGTAACTCTGAATAGCTCCAACTCAGGTCCAACTTGACACATAAATCCAGCTGCTTTTCCACTAACTGGCCTGACGGGGGCACTATAATCAAATATCAGAAGCCTTAGAAAGGCCCAACAGTACAATACAAGTAGATTAGATAGTAGATCAGATTTGTGGGTGACAGAGCATGACCCAGACACACTCAGAGAGACTGAGACAGAGTGAATTAAAGTATGACAGGCTTCGGTCTCCTGCCAAGTTTCCAATGCAGGACACGGCCGCTTAATGGAAGGAGTGAGACGGGATCACACTCAACAGACGGGGGAGGAAGGAAAAGGAGGGAGAAGGGGAAAGAAAGGGGGACAAAAGACGCCCTCAGACTGAAAACCTCAAAGGAAGCAGACAGAGGAGAAATGCTGGAGGAGCGCTGACCTACTAACCATGCATCTGGATCTTTATTTCTGTGTGTATTTATGGGGGAAAAAAACAATCTAATGACCACTTTAAAACACTGATGCAATCCCTCCTCCTCCTCCTCCCTCCCAGACATGTTGCAGAAGCTTGGCAGTGACTGCGCTGGTGTATAATCAGCAGAACGCACTGACCATGTTTCCCCGGTGACCTCAGCTTGAACACAGTAAGGCAATAACAGCAGAGACGGTTCTCCTTACTCTACATTACTCTTACATTATAGCATTAACAGCTGTGGTTACTGTCTGCATCAGCAAAGTATCCTGAGAGGAAAAAACACCATCCTAAAGACGGCACTAACGTACATTTTTGGTCTATTTTGACAATTCTAGTGTTGATTTTGACTACAAATCAAAATCAAACATCAATATTAAATGTCCGATTTGATGTCACTCCCTCAAGAGTGAGAACTTTTTATTCAAGAAGCTGCTTCTTTGCAAAACAACGTCCAACAATCTTCGAGAATATAAAAAGGTTTTGAAAAAAGGGATGAGATGCTTTTTCTCAGCTGGCTGTGTTCAGACTGGTGAGAAGGGTTTGAAGGCCAAAACACTGCACCGTGGTTTATAATACTAGGAGGAAGGATTTTATAAATACAAATATTACAGCAAAAATCTGGATGCTTTATATGTTTGCAGCTGGATGATGCTGCATTTCGTTGCATTGAGTATGGTTAAACTTTTTTTTTTCCAGTGGTCTCGAAATGAATGAAGAGGCTGTTTTTTTGGTGTAATGCTGATGTCAGTCTGATTGCAGCTTTATTACGATAGCTATGGCTCTCCAAACCTGGGTTTACGGTACATTTTAATTACATTTCAGAGAAATCTGGGAAATCATCAGATGAGATTGGATGTACTGGAACAAGTGTGCCAAGAAACACACATCTGATCCCAGGACTCGATATACTTTAGATGCCCTTCTTATCTCAGACATACACCCTCACCCTCTCAGATTCCATCATCCCAGGATACTCCTTATCTCTTCTTCATCTTTGACATTCCCCTCTCTCTCTCTCACACACACACACACACACGCACGCACGCACGCACGCACGCACGCACGCACGCACGCACGCACGCACGCACGCACGCACGCACGCACGCACGCACGCAGCCTGTCATACCTTCCCCTGTAGTGCAGTGGCCTCTCCCAGTCTCTGCTCCCACTGGGCTCTCTCCTGGCTGAACCTCTCCAGCAGCTCCAGCTTCTCTCTGCCCCAGTTCCTCTCCCCGATCTGAAGCTGATTGGTCCACAGGCGGGTCACAGCGGAGAGACAACAAGAAAGAGGCAAACATCAGAGAAGGAGGAAACAAGGTGGATGTGGAGTGCACACCACCGGGATATGAATTCAAACACTACAACGATGTCAAGTAAAAACACAACTCTTGATCTGACACACAAATTGAATAACAGGCTCTGAAGTTTTTATAACTTGAAATTGAACTGGAGTGATTTATCTCTTGTGCAGTTTGCCATAGACTGAATATAAGAAGTGGACATAGTTACATTTATGTCACCCATTGGTTTGTGGACTACGGTTTTGAAGCCACGATTTTGGCATTTTGGCCGTCGCCATCTTGTTTTTTATTTGCAACCAGAAGTGACACGAGAGGGTGGAGTTAAGTGCAACCGAACTCTGAATAAGACATTTTTAGGCGACCAAAATGTTACAATTAACTTTCATGAACTGAAAACACACTGTGAAAGGGTTAAAGTTGTAAGACGAAAACACGGACAACACCCAGACCAGACAACGCCGTGGTAGCAACCTGTCAATCACAAGGTAGCCACGCCCTAAAGCATACCTGCTTTATGGTCTATTTGACTCTAAATGGGACCATAATTTACTAAATGAACATCATGCTGTATTGAAGAAGACTTGAAACTAGCGATGGAGACCATAAACTCATGTTTACAATGTTTACTGAGGTAGAAAAATCTAAGTGAGAAGTAGGCTCATTTTCTCATAGACTTCTATACAATCAGACTTCTTTTAGCAACCAGAGGAGTCGCCCCCTGCTGGCTGTTAGAAAGAATGCAGGTTTACGGCACTTCAGCATTGGCTTCACTTTTCAGACCCCGGAGGTTGCTGCTTGGGTTTGCAAATAACACAGTTTGCTCTGTCCATGGAAACAAAATCACAAATTTTGCCTTCAAATCTAACCTGGCCCACTCTCACACACATTTACCTGTTTAGTTAGGTCCATCACAGCTGCGTATGAATCGGCCAGGAGGTGCTGGTGTTCTTCACGCTCCCTCTTCAGCGCCACCTTCAGGTCTGGAGGATCCAGTGCATCAGTGACGGACAGAGCTGCTGCTGCTGCTTTGCCTGCTTTGGTCTCAAGCTGAAAGGAGATAGACAAAGAGATCTAAATATCAAAATTACACCCATTTTCCCCCTAAATCCTTTGATAAATCACTACTAACATAAGTTTAGTTAAAAGTTAAGTAAAAATAGCAATATTGCAATGTAAAAATACTGCTTTTTTAGAGTGTTAAAACAATGAATGAATGCATAAGTGGCATCACCATCTAATGATCTTATTAGATGCAAAATCTTTATATGCAAACTAATAATATCACTACAGTACTACTACTTTCACTTTATTTATACAGCGCTTTTCTTAACATAGTTACAAAGTGCTTTAACAAAGGGCAGTAACACAATTATACAGTAAAACTAGATAAAATACATAAAATAATAAAATCTTAGTCGGTTAAAAGCCAGCTGTAAAGCCATCAGATCATGGTAGTGGAGTAAGAAGTTCAATATTTCCCTCTGGAGTACGAGTATAATGTAGTATAACATGGAAATACTCAATTAAAGTACAAGTTCCTCAAATCTTGCTTAAGCCCTGCCCTTGACTACATCAAACAGTTTGCGTCTTTGAGTTGAAACGATTTAGCACACACACACACACACGCACACAGAGAAACACACAAATAATTACTAGTTGTCATGAATACAACTATGACTCATTTGACCTCAGAGAGATTTGTAATGGGAAACCCCTGCTTCTCCACATGTTTCATCCTCACAGGTCTTTTAAAGGAACATTGTGTAACATTTCGGGGGATCTATTAGCAGAATTAGAATATACAAATCATAACTATGGATTAATTAGTGTATAATCACCAGAAACTAAGAGTCGTTAGCTTGTGTTGTAGCCCCGTTGTGTTAGCTTAGAATGAGTCCTTCATATCTACATAGGGAGTGGGCAAAGAGTATAGAAGCAAAGAGACGAAACTCCGTTGTTTCTTTTACAACAGCCGCTGCCACCATTTTGGACTAAAAACGCATATTATATTTATAATATTTTATTGTTCAACATAGGCCATTTCAGTAGAATATGACAATAGAACAAAAATAATTTAGTTTTACTTTTGTACGACACTTTATAGGCAGACGTTTTACTGACGTCCGGTAGTCGCTTTCAGTCCAAAATGGCAGAACCGTAGCTCTGCTGCTGGGCACTGATGCTGCGATGGAACGAACAATTGACTTTCACTTCTTGGCAATACATGTTCTTTGGAGCGGGTCCTCTTCACGGAGTCCACCGTGTTTCTACAGTAGCCCAAAACAGACAAACCAAACACTGGCTCTAGAGAGAGTCTTTCGTGTTTTTACGTTACCTGAAGGCCACCATAGTTCTCCGACACGCTTGTAAAGCGAGCCGCAGAGTGCAAAAACGTGGTACCGCCAGTCGCTGTCTTACTTCCGTTGCTCCTGAAGTAGTGTTATCATGGTATGGATGGCTTCTGAGTGAGGTGAACGGCGTTACCACGGTTTTGCACTCAGCGGCTCACGTTACCGCAGTCTTGGAAAGGGAAGAGTGAGCGGAATGTTGCTGCCAAATCCTACACACTGTACCTTTAAATGACCTCATCGACACCCAGACAGGAGGCAAAGTAAAGCCTCCACACAGATGAGATTCTTCTGATGGCTTACTGTTGCTCATTGAATGATAAGGTATGGACAGAGCGTTGAAAGAGACCACAATCTATAGAGGATTGTCTCTTTTTTCTTCTCCTCTGCTGCTATCTTTACACCCTGAAGATCTCTCTGCTATTCTGTTTTTCCTCCCTCTGTACTTCTAACCCTCTCTCACCCCTTTTCCCTCTCTCTACTGCTTTCTCACCCTCTATTTCGAGGTCTCTCACCCCTTTTTTTTCTCGCTCTCCATAAATCTGGCCTGCTGTCACACAGCCTGTAGGTGGGATCGCTTGAAATTTTTATGAGCAGCTCTGCTTTCCCTTTTCCTCTGTCTGAGCCTCATAGTTCACACTGCTGACACCACCAGGCCCATCAATTTGACAAACACATGCACACGCCCGCACACACACACTCACAGACACACACACAAGGCCCATCAATCCTCCCTCAGTCTGGGTCTTTGGCACTGTTGTCCATATTTGGTGCTAATAGAACTGCATGGCAGCCAATCACAGAGTAGCACACTTATCCAAACTCTCGTCTCCTATGGCAACAGAGCGTTGCTCGTTAGTGATGAACGCGGCATAACGAGCCGCGCGACTTAACGAGGTTTATTGCTGAGGCGTTAAGAAGGAGCCGATTTTACTGGATGACTGGCATTTATTGGTGGATGAGAGACGTGTGGTTCACGACTCGCTACTCACCATTTAGCAAGATCAATTACTTCTATTTATTCAACTAAAACCATGAATATAATAGCAAAGAATTATTAATTAAGTTTGACTAGAATAATCCCAAGAGGAGACTTCAGGGCCTGGATAGTGGAAAATATGTTTTAGTGTAAAAAACAACAACCTATAAGTCAGGCATTGATTAAATGTTTGCCTCAAGTATCTATACAGAAGCAATTTTTCATAGACATAGAAAGTATTTGTAGAAACACAGAGCCGAGAGCTACTAACAACGCGGTGGCAATAAACACCAATTAAACCCACAGGGGTCTTTAAATGATGAATGAGTTAATTTGACTATCATGAGAGCCGTTGTTATTATTATACCACTTAAAGAGTGTTTAAGCCGCTGTGATCTTCCTGCAGAATACTTTTTTTATTCAATACCAAATTAGGAATACGGCCTGAAGTCTGATTTGCTGTTTTTCTGCTTTAGAAGTGCGGACCTTTAGCCGCTATAATAAGAAACATCTATATAAATAACATGTTTATAGAATCAGAGGGTTATTGTTTGGTAGTAGGAGAATCATTTCAAATACATAAACTTCAATTTATAGTAACAAAAATATTTGTGTAAGTGGAATTAACCAAACAAAAAAATAAACTAAACAAAAAACAAATATATAATAACAAAAAACTATATAAATACAATGTTTATAAAATCAGACAGTTATTGGTAATAGGACATTAATTTTAAATACAGAAACTGCAATTTATAGTAACAAAAATATTTGTATGTGGAATTAGCCATACAATATATATATATATATATATATAAAATAACAAAAAATTATATAAATAAAATGTTTATAAAATCAGACAGTTATTGGTAGTAAGACAATCATTTTAAATACAGAAACTACAATTTACTAAATAAGTTACAAAAATAGACATGTATGTGGAATTAACCATATAAAAAGAAAGAAAAAAAGAAAGAGACAGTGTCTTTAGAAAGGACTCACTCTTTTGTTTGTTTTTACAGAGATTTGTTATCAACTTTGACATTAAAGTGATTTTTTTTTTTTTAATCACTGTCAAAAACCCTAACTACAATCACTGTGATTCAGTGGATTAAAAAACTAAATATGAAAAAGTCAGAGAGGGGGTGAATACTTTATAAAGACACCATACTGTACACTGTTGTAACAAACATTAACTGTATATGCACACAATAAGTGGGTAGTGTAACAGGGAGCCACAGGGTATTATGAACTATTTTTGGGGCAGCATGTCATTTGCCTGCAGCAGATTTTTACTTGAAGACAACAACAAAGTTTATTTGATCTATTAATGTTATCAGTACTTCATACCAACCACCAGCTGATAATTCTAGGGCAACCACAACAATCCTGAGAGACAAAATGTGTGCCAGGTTTATAAATAAAAACATAGCCCAGATATTATATAATTCATGCAGATGTTAAATATAGCATGCTGTGTGTATTTAAAACTCTCAAGTCCAATCTCTACAGGAGCCAGGAGACGGTTAGCTTAGCTTAGCATAAAGACTGGAAGCATGAGATGAGATACAACATGTTAATTAATGAGCTTTAGAGGTGCTGGTAGGCAGATCTTTTTTTTCTAAACTAGTTTAGACGAAGCGAGGCTAGATGTTTCTTCTTGCATTTAGCGTATCAATCTTCTCATCGAACTCTCGGCAAGAAAGTCTTTTTCTTTAACCAAGTAGTTTAAGCCTGAATTTAACCAGACCTTGACTGCAGAGGTGGCAGATCAGAAAACACTTATGTTGTTGTGGAAGAAACAAATAACCTTGCTTGTCGTTTACGTATGAGGACTCGCTGAATATTGAGTTGCACATTGTTGTCTGTAAAGACAAGTCATCTTTTTTTCCCCTGCCTGCCCCTTTATCTTCATCCTCCCTTCATGAGAGAAGTGGATTCAGCAGATGTGATGAGCGGGCGAGCCATCAGAGTTTCCAGCTGCTCTCGACAGGTGTTCGTAACATGTCCTCCAGTCAGGATGGATGACTGATTAAGGAGGCAGTGTTGTACTGCACGCTTTCAGGCCTCTGGATATCGTTTCTACTTCCCTGACGGTGTTTGTTTATCAGGCTGAACGGTGAAGATAATTTCCTGTCAAGCCGTTTGACGGGTAGGACGGTGTTTGAAATTGAGTTGACTTGTTCGACAAAGCAACAGCTGGAGGAGCCGCCGCACGCTGCCAGGACGACTTGGCACCGATGTGGTTCGGTTGGCTGGTTAATGTCTACGCACACTCACACACACACACACACACACCACCAGGGCAAATTGATGGCATACTTTACAGTGTGCATTGTTGGCAGAGGTTCCAGCTGAGGCATCTAGGCCAGAGTAACACACCCATATACACACACAAGCTGTGATAAAGTGCACATATTTGTGTGTGCGTCGACATCCAGCACGCTCGCGCAGCTCGACACGGTTGTTTCCACGCAAAGCCGGGTGATTCGATCCTTTGATTAAGCCACAAAGGTTTTTCCGTACATTTAACCTCTTAAATAGCCTGCCGCTACGTCGCATTTAGGTAAAGGAGAGCGTCTTATCTGTTTGTAACGCCGCTCGTGTCTCCTATTGGCCGCCAAGAGGAGCTGCCAAACCAATCAGAAGACAAATGATGTCGCACCACAGCACGAGGGCAGAATCTCTCCGATCACGACGAGGATTAATGACTCCGTCGGTGTGTGAGCGTCTCTCTGTGTGTATCTTTGTGTTTTGTGACCACAGCACATCCTTCATATTGAGGGTATTTACTGCTTCATAAAGGCGCATTGCTATGGATGGCGTAATGTGATTTTACAGGTTTTCATATAAAACACGATGTTGAAAGAACTTAATGTTGAAAGGTAATTTGATGGAATCATTGAATGAAAAATAACGACAATGCATGTATAATTACAAGTTACTTTGACCACAGCACTTGAGTTGTGTAAATGGAGAACATGTTTTAGCAAACAGACACCCTCCAACCTGTGTTAATGTTGCTAGCGCTGGTTTTCTTCAGGTTGAAGGTAAAAACCTGCAGGTATGGTCCTGCCCCAAAATCTACAGCATGTTCACAATGTTGACAGATGGCTTATAACGATAGATAGTAGAATAATATACACTCAGGGAACAAAGGTAAGAACACATTGAAAGGCTTTTTTAATTGCCAAACTCTCCGTTTCCTCTCTCTCTTTCTTTTATCTCCATCTCTTCTCTCTCGGTCTCAATTAGCGGGCGGTAGCTCACAGGCTGTGTTCTATCTCAGGGGCTGTTAATTAACTCTTACACAATTACCTCTGCTGCTGTTATGAGACAGACAGAAACAATGAGGGAGGATAAAACATTAAAACCATCACTCAAAGATTGCAGACAGACAAACAGACAGATAGATAGGGGATGAAAGAGTTTGAGAAGTAGAAGTTGACCAACTAGACTGCCATCAATTTCAAGAACCACTTGTCAGAATGAATATTGGCCACTTCAGAGCAGAAACACCTCAAATTATTCTCTTTTCTTCTGTCTGTCTGTTGCCCACCAGGTCTACTATAACTGTCCAGTCACATGCAAGCAAGGGGCACAGGCTTGCAAGCAAAAGTCACCTGGACTCATAAGTAACTTATTTATTTCATCAGACTTGGTGGTTGTAACTTCAGCAAACTTTTCTGTAGTCTAAGTGCTCCCGCGCTGATTTATTGGGGAGGTCATTTTACCTAATCTCACCACCGCATTGATTTTTCGTCTTGTCCTGAATTCGTTTAGCTCTCCTCGACTTTCCCAGCATCTGAGTTTCTGAGTATCTGATGGCTTTTAAATGTTAACATCTGCCTCCTCACACTCAACACCGCAGAGCAACCAAAGGAAACTAGATCAACTTCTTCCCTTAATGGACCACACAGCGGTCGCAGAATATAAAATCAAAGGAGTTGTACATTGTTGCATCGGGCTCAAGTTTGTGTCTCCTAATCAAATGAACTGCACTACGACTCACTAATAAAGTAGGGCTGGGCTATATGGCTTATAAATAATATCTCAATATTTTCAGGCTATATTGCAATATATCTCGATATTTGCATATTTCTTCTAAAATAACTTAACTGTTTGATTTAACCTTTTGATGCGTACGATCATTACCAGCGTGCTCATTCTAGTAAACTAATCTGAACACTCTGAGGTGGTGTACTGTCATGTTGAAGTCAGATTGGCCATTTGAAAATGTTTTCTTATTAAGTTTAACTAATTATTCTCACAATTGAAATTAACATGAATCCTAAATCCTGATTGGTACACAGAAATATGTGCTTTCATTCCAGAGTCCGACTCACTTCAAACCAACGAGAGGAGCAAAACCAGTACAAACAGAAACCTTTCAAGTGAAATAATCTAAACTTTTTCAACATCGGCAAAGAATGTGTTTACGTAGCAGCACATTACTCGTTTTCCTGTCTGATTTTACAGAAATGCTTCTTACCTGCGTGATGAGGCTCTTTAGTTCGGTCCTCTCCACCTCCCATGATGCCTTGGCCTTTGCGAACTGCTGAGTGAGTTCTTGGGAGCCTTGTCTCTCCTGTCGCAACTCTCCACTCAGATCCTGCAGCGCCACCTTCAGGTCTGCCAAGGTGCTGCTCACGGCGCTAGACTAAAGGGAAATGACGCATGTAAGAGTGTGTGTGTGTGTGTGTGTGTGAGCGTACTTGTGTGTGTGTGTGTCACTCTACTTACCTTGATAGTTGGGCTGAGAGGTTGTGCGTCTGCAGCTGCCCTCTTGTCGGACTGGTGGGCGGGGCTCGTCAGGTTCTCCTCCTCCAGTAGCAGGTAGAGGTCCTTCAGGCTGTTCATCTAAAAAAACAACCACAGAGCAGCATCACACCTCAATCATTTATCTAATATTATGTAACACACACTCGATGGCGATCTCCTAGGAAAATGTTAGGATTTTTTTAAACTTCTGCACAAGCAACATTTGTTAAAATTTCCATCCAGCTACAATATTCAATATTTGATAACATACACTATACATTTTATTTCACATTTTATGCTAAATAAAGTCCCTTTGTCTTCACCACATTTTAAAAAACTTTTAAAAACCTACTTATATAGGCTGGCGTTTTTATTAGTTTGTTTCATGCAAATCCTTTGGTTTTATTTGTCTTTTAATTCAATACTTTTGTTTGTTATATTGATTTTATTGTTGAGTGTCTGCCTCCTTTTTATAAACTGTATATGTTTTCATGCTGTGTGCTATTATGCATTTTTATTATTAACCTTGAAGCACTTTGGAACTGCTGTTTTGAAAGGCGCTTCATAAATAAAGTCTATTATTATTAATATTTGTTTTCTGCGCAGCACCAGATTCGACCTCAAAAGATTTATTATGAATGCTTTCGCTAAGATTATTTCATTACAATATTTTGAGATCAAATGGAGATATCCTTTGAGGACAATAGAGTATTGATTTTAGATACGCAGTCAAGCTGCAAAATAAACAAATAAATATTTTGGTCAAAATAAGGACATACAGTCTGTCAACAGTGTGGACGGTCAGCTAGAAAGTCGTTTTCCTTTCCCCTCATACCTCCAAGATGTCTTTCCACTCGGTGTCCTTCCTGCAGCCCAGCCTCCACTGTTTGAGGAAGCAGCGTAGTTTGAGGCTGAGCAGTAACAGCGCCTGTTTGAGGTGCTGAGACTCCTGGACCAGCAGAGTCCTCTCCTGGCTCCATAACTTCTGCTGCAGCCGAGCCTGGAGGCCCAAACTCTGCAGCTGGAAGTCCCGACGGAGCAGAGCCTTCTGGTGCTCCTCCTGGAGCTGAGAGGGAAAGACAGTTTGAGACAGGACAACGTTTGGTTACTCAATCGTTGCTTTGAAAGACTGAAAACACCAAGATACAGCAGCATTGACTCTACAAAAAATACCCATCAGGTGATTTTAGTTTGACTGAAAAATAAAGCCCGGTCGCACAGAAACTTGTGTGAATGACACGATAATGTGCAAGACAAAAGCGGGTAATAAGAACGCCGTTCTTGCTTTAGGTGTGTAATTTCACGCCATGTAGTCTGTATTGACTGCAATGTAGTGACGTAGGATAAAAGACAGAGAGGCCGCTAATGGTGGGCTGAGGGGAGGTGGATGGGTCCAACAAACACAGGACTTTCAACCAGGAGACCAGTGTTTCGTTTTGTTTTGTATGTTACATTAGTGACATTTGTAACATGTTTTCCATACTTATGTTACGTTGTTTCCGTGCATATTGTACTTAGTTTACGTACTTATTTTAAGAGGCCAACCATGACGTTTTTCCTTAACCTTGTTGCCTAAACCTAAGGGAGTGTTTTGTTGTCCTAAGCTGGCATTGCACCTTAATTCATACATATAATATTAACGCCTCGGCGAGGCTAAACGTGACACTGACACACTATCCTCTGGTGGACAGGCGGGTCTATTACACGCTTTGCTGCTGTGATATCGGGTTGCTAAATAAGTGGGTTCTTTGGTACATTTCTGTTTTAAGTGTTGTTTCAGTGTTTCCTTGAGGGTGTTTTGTTTTCAAGTTTAGTTTATTAGTTTGTGTGTCTTGACAGTATTCAGACCTGTAAACAGACCTGTGTGAGTTGGAGAGTTGTTTCTCTCTGAGCCTGCCTCTCCTTCTCCAGCTCTCCCTGAGTACCGAGAGACAAGTCCTCCGCTTCGGACAGCCGAGCCTGGAGGTCACCGGACTGGACGGGCTGGAAGAAAGAGAGAGGAAAGGATGAGTGGGGGAAATAAGATAGGGAAGGAGGGGGGTGGAGTAAAATAATAAATAAGAATTGAGGGGGAAAAAGAAGGAAAGGAGCAGTGGATAGGGAAACATCGGTGGGTAGGAAACAAGGAGGGGAGGAGAGTTTGAAGGAAATCAAAAAAGCGAGAAACAGCCGAGTGTGAGAAGCACATAACATGGCAGTTTTGTGCTAGAACACCCTTTAAATCACACCTCAGCTGCGGCACGATAACTGTACTGTACGTCCACACACACACACACACACACACACACACAACTCATCTCATGCACTCTCCCACGCCTCATTTGGCTGCTGAGTGAGTGCGATCCATCGACCCACCACTGTACCATTAATGTCCTCTTTCACCCTTCACTGGGCTCAGGCTCTGCCCTCCATCACCCTCCACACTGAACCCCACCCGGCCGCTCACAGCCTCCACCGTCAGCCAGAAAAAAAAATACTCTGATTTCTGTTCCAATATGACTCACTGTTATGAGAGAGTGCCAGCTGCTCATGCAAAATGAGCAACATTATTAAAAACTGTAGCATCACAAGAGCAAATGTGTGAAGAATGAGATTATTTCTACGCTAATAAACACCATTTAAATTATACAGTATAAGAATAACTTAAAGGAACAGACTCATCTGTCTTTTATTCCTTTTATTCTCCTGAAGATATTTAACAAGTAAATAAGGGTTTGTGAGGTTAAGGTCATGATCCAGATAAGCCATATTACATTTCAATAAAGGTGCTAAATTTGAAATTCAGAGCATTAATATAGCAGCAAACAACTATTTCCTATGTAAATATCTAGTTGAGTAATGGTGTACTGAGCAGAGAATGAAGTCACTCCTGGCTTCATATTTAATGGACAGATTTGAGAGTGGAATCTATCTTCTCATCTAACTTGAAAAAAACCAAAACAAAACTAATAAGCATATCTCCCAAAGTAATGACTTATTCTTTTTTACGATCGGAGCCAGGATGTGGTTAGCCTAGCCTAGCCGAAGGCCGGGGGAAACAAACTCTACTATTGAACATAGCAAGAGAATGAGTGGCAGTATTATGCTGAATACGGAGTGTGTGTAAACGCTGGTATGTGTGTGTGTGTGCTGCTGTGTCACTGCTCTGCTCCGCTCTGCTCATCACTGCTACAAACACATCTGTTTCACTACAATATCTGACTCTCTGGTTATCCTTCATTCTATTTTAGTCGTTCTCTCTCTCCCATTCATCCTCTCAGGCTCGGATAAAGATGCAGACACACACACATACACATCCCTGGTTACCATGGAGACACGCCGGCAAAAGGTCAGCCAAACAATGGCCTTTTCTTCCCGTCAATCCCACAGCTGACGGTGAAGTCATTGTTTATGTTTGTTTACAACACTGTGTTGCTAGCATGGGTCCGCCACCACTGTACCGCATCAGTAACTTCATGCTACAGTGTGTGTGTGTGTGTGTGTGTGTGTGTGTGTGTGTGTGTGTGTGCAAGTGTGTGTAAATGTGCATATAAATGAGCCTTTAATTAACCTTTGCAGGGCTGCCTGTCACTGTGTGTTTGCTCAGGAAGAAGTGATGTGAGTATACACAGCCCGCATGTACATTAGAGGCCAATTTTCAGGGGCATAATTAAGGTTTGTGTCAGATTCAGTAACGCAAATATCACTAAACACTAAATCTTACTAGTGGAGGCTGGTAAAAGTTAATTCTTGACCCAACAAACTGGGGTTTTACCCCCCCAAATCTTAATACAAGGTCCACTTAACTAGCTTTTTCCAGACCTTTTAACCACATCTCAGCAGATGGAGCTTGTTCAGTTGTCATGGAGATGGTTCAGCTGCCATTGAAACCATCTTTGACGGAAGGACTTACAATCTGCCATATAGAAGCTCTGACCCATTATCACGTGACCAAAGGTTTTATACTTAGGTCACACAAACTCCCCACCGCTGAAGAAGACCAGGAGATACGGTTGAAAAGTTTGGAAAAAGCTAGTTAGTGGACCTTGAGTTAATACTTTTTTTGTCAAACTAAATGTTACTAGTTTTACCTACAATATTTGAATTACAACATACTAAAATTGCACTATGACACTATACAGTGGCCAGATCTTCACTGGATTTTAAAACAATCTTACATAAACGCATAAAACATAAGCAAACACTCTTTATACAAAAACCAAGATGGCGACAGCCAAAATGTTGAACTCAAGGTTTCAAAACCGTAACCCACAAACCAATAGGTGATGTCACAGTGACTACGTCCACTTCTTACACACAGTTTATGGGTGGGGTTAGCCTTTTAGGGCTTTTCCTCGGAAAACAGCTGCCTGCTGCGGCCCAAAGCGACTCTGATGAGAGCGTTGAGAGTGAACCAAAACAGTAAATTTGCGGGGTTGGAAAATCGAAAGAATAAGCAAATAGACACTAAAAAACACTGAGGAAGAATGCAGAGTTGGATGAATATCATCTGTCATCATCATAAATGACCCCTTACACATACAAGTAGACATTTGATCCATTATTAATTAAAAAAAATAGCAGTTTTAGTTTACATTCACTGTCAGCTTCCTTAGTTACTTTATCCTCTTGGACAGCAGACTACAGTAGACCTTTTGTTTGTTGTTTTGCCCTGAAGACATTTTTAGATTTTGACCAGTCAAAAGCCTTCGTGTTTGGTTGTCTGTATGTAAGAGACGGAGTGAGAAATCTGACATTAACACTTTGGCTTCAGGCTCTAGTGTGTATAGTAGTCTGTGTATAGTAGTCTGTGCCTGTCATGATATGAACGGTTGTGATGTTGAGTAACTCACCGATGCCTCATCTGTCTCCTTCTCTCCCTGTTCCAGCTGGCTGCCTTCCTGCTCTTGCGTCTCATTGCTGTCTGATTGGCTGTTCTCTTCAGATTGACCTCTCACCTCCAGCTCTGATTGGTCCCTATAATCAGGCTGCTGCATGCATGCATGGGCAGGTTAATGAATAAACAAAACAAACACACACAAACAAACAAAAAGAGAGGGAGGGACAGGGGGGAGGGAGGAGACGTTGTGGAACAAAAACAAAAACGAGGAGAGTGATAGAAATGAAAGACAAACAAACACAA
>CAKALU010062646.1:0-16910 GCA_916700995.1 Hozukius guyotensis | reverse complement strand
ATATCTAGTGAATGTACAGTGGACGTTTGTGCAGAAATAATTGCTGCAGCTCCTCCAGACCAACAGAGGTTTTCCATGTCTTGTGAAGTGACGGGGCTCCGCAGCGAGAAACGTTATCGTCTCCGACCGG
The DNA here is from genome assembly GCA_916700995.1 of Hozukius guyotensis. NCBI lineage: Eukaryota > Metazoa > Chordata > Actinopteri > Perciformes > Sebastidae > Hozukius > Hozukius guyotensis. Next base: position 16,780 of record CAKALU010062646.1, on the reverse strand, counting down.
GTGCCGGTGTCTCCCTCCGGCCGCGGTCGGGAGGCTGAGGCAGGAAAAGCCAACACTAGGATCAGCATTGATTCATTGAGAGACCTCCGTCTGGTCAGCTAACATTACTGTCAAGCAGGTGAAATATAGAGTGGTATTGTGGTTTTAGCTGACGTGTGTCGCCTCACTGTTTTGAGCGATGCTTGTTCATGTCTATTTAGAGCGAGCAAGCGCGAGCCCAACGCTGACTTTCATTGACTTAACGGCCACAGGTGTTGCTGTTAACAAGCATTTCTGATTCTTACAAACAGTCCCTTTAACTTATTTTGGACTGAAAAATTTACATTCATGGCCACCGCCATTTGTGACAACGTCAAAAAACACGTCACAACTCCTGGAAACTTACCACTTACGATGTTGTGAATACCACAAGAGGGGGTGGCGTTCATATGGACTCATCTGGTGAACACGGTAAACATGACCCTATTTGAAGGCACAGTTACCCTCCAATGACATGTCAAAATGGCTGCTGTGAAAAGGGCCTGTGTAGTGTGTGTGTTTTAATTCAGGCTAACTGACCCGTTAATGTTATTGAGGTTGTCCCCTACAACATTAGTGTGTGTGTGTGTGTGTGTGTGTGTGTGTGTGTGTGTTAGAAACAATCGTGCACAGGAAATCAAAATGGCATACAAAAGGCTGTTGTATGGTATCTCTCTCGCTCTCTCTCTCTCTCTCTCTCTCTGGCCTGTGTGCACTCAGATGCAGCAGCAGAGAGATCAGTGAGATCAGTGTCTACTACAGAGTCAACTTTTAGGGTTGCAACAGCGACCAAGCACCTGCTGACAGATACAGTGTGAACATCCAGAGTCTGTGGGCACATCATGGGAAACTGCACGTCAGGGTAGGTAATCATCCTTTTAGATGCACATATAGTAGAGGGCACTCTCACATGTCACAAAGTAATTTTTCAGCAGGTGGTAATTACCTTCTAAAGCTCACCTGGAAGTGCTGCTTATACTGAAAACTTTAAAACAAGAATTAGAAGAAAAAACAAAAATTAGAAGAAAATGCAAGACAATTTAAAAAAAAAAAATTATTTGAAAGAGCTGGAAGCAGCTTGTTTAAAACATTCAGGTTTAATCTTATTGAATTGTGTGCTGTGTGACAGTGGAAAAAAGTCCTTCTGTGTCATTCATAACAGAGTAATGGCACTCAAAACTTCAGAATCAATTTTGATAAGGCAAACAAGTGTATTTGGGCTATTAGCGCATAATAAATGTGTTTTTGATTTCTAAAAAATGTAATTGTGAATTTGCTGACGGTGTGAGTAGACACCTTAACAGAAATTATTAGATCTATGTGGTTCCCAACATACGGGTCGACGCATGTACATTTTTCCATCCATGTTTTCATCTGCATGTGTCTATGACCAAAATGTTCAGGAAACAATGATGGCAGCATATTCTGCAGTGTTTTTATTTTGTTTAGTTGCAGCATGCTGTTCTGTGGCAGGTATCCCGGACTGTCGGTAGTTGACGACAGCATACACTGCACGGTCTGACCTTTGACCTCCATCTGCTGTGTTTGCCACAGCAGGCTGGTTCCCATTGGTGGTCATCAGGGGAGGTGCTGATGGAGGTCTTTCTGCTGTACTTGGAGAGTAGGTGTCATGCAGGGCAAGAGTGGAAGGAGCACTTGGATTGGGGAGGTCGGGTATCATGTGAGCGGGCATTTCCTATGACGAGATTAAATATGCCAATAAAATACTCTACTTGAGACTATTATGACTCTTGTACATCTGGTTTAACAGTATAGTATCAATCTTCTCATCTGACTCTCAGCAAGAAAGTGAGTTATTTCCCAAAATGTCAAACTATTCCTGCATCACATGCATTACCTGTTCCTTTGTGTGGTTCTGTATTCCTGTGAAGAAGACATAAAACAAATGCTCCATTGTTAGGTGGTAAGATCGAGAAATGTCGCAGTAATTCAGACTGTGAATACATATTTATGTTCTTACGTTTCCAGCCATAAAAACTCAGAAGGGATAACACTGTCAGTGTGCCAACCAGTAGAGTTATGCTACTGATGATGAAGTAGGGCAGCCAGGGCTCATCCTCATCACCAGCATCACTTGGTGGCTCATCTACAGAAGAAAAACCAGATCAGTAGTTCTTTCTCCACTAAAATGTATGTATATAATTTAACAAATAAAGGCTCTTACCTTTATTTTTGTCAGAGTGTGTGTTGAGTGAGTGTTTCACCCCCTGGTAGGAATCTGTAGATTAATAGAAAATATATACAATTAATACCTGAAATTAGACATTTTATATCTATAATTTGGCACTGAAGGAGCAAAAACTGCCTACCTGAAACCGAGATGTTGATGATGTTACTGATCAGCTCATATTTGTCTCCTTTTACATCACATCTGTACAGGCCGTCGTCGTCAATGGAAATCCGTGTGAAATTCAAATATGAGATCAGTTCATCCTTAACATGTGTTGTATTTGTTTCTACATTCTCTGTGTAATTCATCTGTCCACATGTGTTTGTGTCGAGCAGTTTACACCAGGTGACTTTTATTGATTCTCCACAGTGTTTGACAGGACAACTGACACTCAGATTTTGTTGTGGGGCAGTTTCCCATGTCGTGCCTCTCCAGACCATCACCCCAACTTCACATGACGGAAATAAGTCTAAAATGAAAATAAATAAATTGAAAAAATCACCCAAAATCATCCTTTTTTCTTGAATCATTCACATTAGATGAAACATCTTTATTTTGTCTTGAAGCTGTTCATCATTTCAGGAATTAATACCAGATAAAGGAAATGTGTCTCTGTTAATAGCCTACTACGGTGAATTCTGACAAATACATCTACAGTATGCTTGATTATATATTATGTAGTTATTTTCTCTCGTCCTCTTAATGACTCCAATCTATTCTAAGTGTTCTCTCATGATGTCTTGAAAGCAGAGGAGGAAGTAGTAAGCTACCTAGATATTTTTCTTATGTAAAAGTAGCGATACCACAGTGCAAAATACTCGGTTACTTAAGTAAATGACAAAAGTATTAGCACCAAAATATACTTAAAGTACCAAAAGTACTCATTATGCAGAATGGCCCATTTCAGAATCATGTATATTATATTATTGGACTCTGATCATTGATGCATTAATGTGTTCATCAGTTTAATTTTGGAGCTGGTAAAGGTTGGAGCTAATTTTACTTACTTTATTCTGGAGAGCGTAACCTATAATAATACATCATAATTTATCACTTAATTTATATTTCATATTAATAATCTAGATCTGCAAAGTAACTAAAGCTGTCAAATAAATGTAGAAAGTACAATATTTGCCTCTGAGATGTAGTGGAGTAGAAATATAAATAAAATAGAAATACTCAGGTAAAGTACAAGTACCTGAAAACTGAATACTTAGTTACATTCCACCATTGCTTGAAATTCACATCACAAGATAAAAGAGTGTTAAGGTTTACCTTGAACTCTCCCATCGATGCAGACAAATGTCAAACAGCAGAATATCAGCAGATAGGTGTACAGTAGTTTATCCATTCTGCCTGATGTGTTCATGACCTGAGACCTCACAGTTGATCTTAAAGTGTACTGCACAGGCTCATTTCACTTGTGACACTCTCACCACTTCCTGTCCTCCCACATATATTCTAAGACCACCCGGCTGCATGTGTGTTTTTCAGTATTTCGTGACATAACACAGTTAAAGCGGTGCACACACGTGAAGCTGCATATTGTGTCTTTCCAATTTAATTCTGCAATACACGCTTGTTGGCAGGGAACTGGGGATCACCTCTGTAACGTGCACAACACAGCAACACTCCTACGTTGTCCTAAAGTGGCTCAGGAGCCTTGGATGAGACAAAAAAATGAAATATACAGTGCTGTTATGTGCCAGTTAGGGGCAAAGTGCCCTCTTATATGTGTTTTCTTCCCTCCTGCTTTTCTTTCTCTCCCTTGTCTCTACAGGTGCTAACAAGAGGATTGGTTCCCACCTGTGCAGTCTAATCATGCTGCTCATTGGTTCCCTCAGCTGATGAACTGGCCAGTCATCAGTCGAGGCCGCAATAAAACGAGCACGCCTGAAGAGTTAACTCCCTTTTGTTTTCTGCCAGCCTGAGCTGTTGTTGTGCTGTTGAAACGTGTTAAGTATAATGTAAAAATAGGTATGTGGTGGGAGGTTGAGGATGATAGGTGGGTTTTGGGGCACCCTTTACATTTTCCACACACGTAGTTCACTTTTCCCTAGGATTATTGGTTTGTGCCACCTATTTGTTTTGGTGAAGCTCTTTTTTAGATAAGGTAGTTAAGCCTTTTTTATTTTTTTGGCATTTTGTTTTCAGCGGTGGACATTAGTCAGGCCTAGTTTTGTTATATTTTTGTTTGTCCCGTCCTCTCCATCATTTTGAGAACCTTGTTTGCGAGTCCCTGAGTTGAAAATAAATAATTTTTCACTTCTGACTCCTTCAAATGATTTGGTTGTCATCATCGCCGCCTATCCCCTAGACTTAAAAGGGGACATAACAATGGCAATTTTCATCCCAGGTGTGGATGATTGGTGGCTGTACTGCATTATCTTTGTACATAGCAAATGTGTTTTTTATTTGTTTCAATGCAACCAGTAGATGGTGTAAGATGACATTCACCTTTCTATGGTAGACTCAGGGCATGTTCTTCCACAGTGGTATGTGAATCACTCAGACTGCTCCAACAGCACCCTCTAGTGTATAATGTACTACCATCTACTGCATATGAATACATGCTTGTGTCTGGAATTAATGTGTAAAGTTTTAATAAAAATCGACCAAATCGCAAACCTCCGATATTTGACAGCTGGAAACGATCAAAATGTTCAGTATTGAATCATTCTGAGTTGTTGTTTTTTTATGAGACTTTCCAAAACTGATTTTGCATATCCCAAAAATATCTCTGAATGATCATTACATCCATAAAGGTCTAACAAAGACACGGTTTGTAAAGTAGACTGGACCTTCCCCTGAATGTGAAATAAAGGTGAGTGACTTCCTTATTATTAAAATTTGCACAATCATGCAAATGATACAATATCCAAATGTACAGCAACAAGGGCAAGCACTACAGATCTACTTATCCCCCACCCCCAATGCAGATAGTTCTGGTATTACATGCAGATATGTTTTGAGGTATCTGCTGCTCAGACTTGAAAAAATGTCATTTGAACTAAATGTCTTTCATATCAACTTCTGGACAGCAGCACAGGCCTCACTGCCAACAGTCTTTGACAATGTATTTAGTAAAAATAGGCCCTTTTCATAGCAGCCATTTGTCATGTCATGTCATAGCAGGGTGAACTCGGGTGTAATTGATCAAATTAATTATGGTCCAGTTCTAGTTTGTGTGTCACAGTCAGCCAGCATGCACAATACCAGGCCCAGATATCAAAGCCATTCTGACAAGGCCCAGGTGAGCTCAATCAAACTGATGACCCTGCTGAGGTTGGCCAGGGCAGCCTCCAAGACAAGGGGAGGGGCGTCACAGCGATAATTACTGTTATTAATTACACCTGTGTTTATGGTGCCTTCAAATGAAACTCGTGAGCTCGTGTTTTCAACATGGGAAGTCCTGTACACAATATGCTTGGCATTTTAGGGGGTTAGAACACCTCTGCTAAGCAACGGCAATATTAACGTTACTGTCGGTGTCTAGAAGCCACAGAGGCTAACAATTTAGCAAGTGGGTAACAATGCAGGAAATGCAAAGGCATAATGAATGTTGGGAGTATCAACATTTTCCTCAGACCTATGATACAATTACGAAGAATACGATGTACGACTAAAATTACAATATATTAAAGGGACTGTTTGTAACTTCTTACGCGTATAAATCACCCGGGTCGGTGTCCCATGCGCGCTCGCGTGTGGCTACGCTGTTCAGACAGGACTCCAACACAAACTACACGGAAGCACCAAAACCGCAAAGTTATATCGAGTGAAGTCTGTCTAGCAAAACAGTGTTGGCCGCGGTCGGAGGACGCGGGGGAGACCGTAGCTTTGGTCTCCAGGGCCGGAGTCTCTGCTGTACTCTGCTCCTCTGCTCCTCTGCCTGCTTGCCTTCACTCAGCTCGCTCCACCTCACGTGCATGCGCGCACACTACACACTGCAGAAGAGTTAGTTTAGCTCTGAGAATATCTAGTGAATGTACAGTGGACGTTTGTGCAGAAATAATTGCTGCAGCTCCTCCAGACCAACAGAGGTTTTCTGTGTCTTGTGAAGTGACGGGGGCTCCGCAGCGAGAAACGTTATCGTCTCCGACCGGGTGCCGGTGTCTCTCCTATTCCCTCCGGCTGCGGTCGGGAGGCTGAAGCAGGAAAAACCAACACTAGGATCAGCATTGATTCATGGAGAGACCTCTGTCTGGTCAGCTAACATTACTGCCAAGCAGCTGAAATATAGAGTGATATTGTGGTTTTAGCTGACGTGTGTCGCCTCACTGTTTTGAGCGATGCTCGTTCATGTCTATGTAGAGCGAGCAAGCGCGAGCCCGACGCTGACTTTCGTTGACTTAACGGCCACAGGTGTCGCTGTTAACAAGCATTTCTGATTCTTACAAACAGTCCCTTTAACGTTACTGTCGGTGTCTAGAAGCCAGAGAGGCTAACAATTTAGCAAGTTAGCAAGTGGGTAACAATGCAGGAAATGCAAAGGCATAATGAATGTTGGGAATATCAATATTTTCCTCAGACCTATGATAAAATTACGAAGAATTACGATATACGACTAAAATTACAATATATTAACTTATTATGGACTGAAAAATTAACTTTCATGGCATCCGCCATTTCTGACAACGTCAAAAAACACGTCACAATTCCTGAACTTGGAGCTTCCAGAAACTTACCACTTTCGATGTCGTGCAAACCACAAGAGGGGGGGCGTTCATATGGACTCATCCCGTGAACACGGTAAATACGACCCTATTTGAAGGCACCATTACCCTGCAATGACATGTCAAAATGGCTGCTGTGAAAAGAGCCTGTGTAGTGTGTGTGTTTTAATTCAGGCTAACTGACCCTTTAATGTTATCGAGGTTTTCCCCTACAACATTAGTGTGTGTGTGTGTGTGTCTGTTTGTGTGTCTGTTTGTGTGCGTGCGTGTGGTGTTAGAAACAATCGTGCACAGGAAATCAAAATGGCCCACAAAAGGCTGTTGTATGGTATCTCTCTCGCTCTCTCTCTCTCTCTCTCTCTCTCTCTCTCTCTCTGGCCTGTGTGCACTCAGATGCAGCAGCAGAGAGATCAGTGAGATCAGTGTCTACTACAGAGTCAAGCTTTTAGGGTTGCAACAGCGACCAAGCACCTGCTGACAGATACAGTGTGAACATCCAGAGTCTGTGGGCACATCATGGGAAACTGCACGTCAGGGTAGGTAATCATCCTTTTAGATGCACATATAGTAGAGGGCACTCTTATATGTCACAAACTAATTTTTCAGCAGGTGGTAATTAGGTTCTAAAGCTCACCTGGAAGTGCTGCTTATACTGAAAACTTTAAAACAAGAATTAGAAGAAAATGCAAGACAATTTAAAAAAAAAAATGATTTGAAAGAGCTGGAAGCAGCTTGTTTAAAGGAAACAGTGTTGTCAAGCAGCTTCTGCATTTGCTTCAGCGAGGAAATAGTGGTGATAAGAACAGACTCAGCCAGCATCAAACATAAAGAATTGTCAGTACAGCATTACAGTGTGTGTTGTTATAACATGATGTGAGATGTGGACCTAGAAGCATAAAAAGTTCTTTGCTGTTAGTCGCTGACAGTCATAGACAATCGGGAATTGCATATGTACAGTGTTTCCTGTTGCAGCACACGTTAAACTGTCAAGGAAACACTGTTGCGGGGTAAAACCTACACCTCTAAACAGCTGTTGTGGAAATTATTTGATGTTTGATATGATGTTTTATGATTTAAAAGATAATTTAACATTTTCAGACATTTTATTTATCCCACATGAATGGGTTTTATTGTTCTGTTTATTGCTCTGAATGATTGTGTCCTTATTGTGGTCTCATTCTTCTGTCAGGATAAAGAAGAAAAGGAAAGGTAAAAGTACTTTTATGACATTGTTTATAATATTTAGCATACTTTTATACAGACTTTATATATATTTACATTTTCTCTTTCAGGGGATTCTGAACCACATGGAAAACGCAGCACAGATAATAAGGTAGACCTGCCCACATCAATGTTGGGTCTATTTTTGTTGAGCATGAATCTTCATAGCTATCACTTCCGGCCTTTCATCTGATATGGTCGATTTGCATACTGGGTAAACATTAAAGTGTGAGGCCTCTATTGTAAAATAAACTGTGAGGCTGTTTATTTCATACACAGGAAGTCATAACCACTACCCACATAAAAAGACATGCCGGTTGCAGTAGCGCTGTGTGAAAAAGTAACGATGTGTGTCATAAATTATGTTCAGGAATTGCATCTCACTCCCTGTTTGTTATCTCATGACAGCCTAACGAGGATGTAACGTATGCCTCTATTGACCACAGCACTTCCAAAGGATCAAGTAGAACCAAACCCACCACTGAAGATGATTGTGACTATGCAACAGTTTATGTCCCGGCAGCACTTCAACCTGAAACTGTGTCTGTGTCATCTAAAGACGAATGTGCAGACGACTATGTGCTCATGGGGTAAACAGGAACTTCGTTCGGGCTATTGCGAGAGGCAGGACTCGTAGATGATATCACAAAGAGGAGAAAGTGTCTCTTGATCTTCAATGAAGAAACTGTGACAAAATGAAAAACAAGCAGACACCTACAGTCAACAGCAGCTGCAAGCCTCGAGATGTTTCGCTCCACTTTTGAGGTAGCTTAACCTCAAGTGTGAACACAACTGTGGTGTTCCTTCCACGAGAAGACAAAACCTCCATCACATCTGTCGAACTTTTATATTATAGCATCTTTTAAACAATTCTGATTGCATACACTTTTGTTTGCAGAAAAATAATTCAACAAAATTGGTGTAGCCACTGAGAAGTTGTGACATTCCCATAATATCTAGAAGTAAATCAAATGAAACTGAACTTTCCCAAATTCATACTACATGTTCTAAGCAGTATGTGATGTGTTCACACTGGAAAAGTGACAAAATAGAGTCAACTCAAAGCAGGCAGAATGTATAACCTACTACATACAGTCAATTTTTGATGTGCTGTTGATGGATCCTATTCTCCCACAATGCAATGCACATAGGAAATGGAGGTTCAGCTCACAGCTGGAAAAAAATTGAAGGTGCTGAATTCGATATCCAGAGCATTACTATAGCAGCAAACAACTATTTGCTATGTAAAGAAATAGATGAGTAATGTCTACCTGAGCAGAGAATGAAGTCACTCTCCCTCTGTGTGTTGTAATCAGTTTCTCTGTGCTTTGTTGACATAGCCGGGCCGGCCGCACATGCCTTTTATTGCATGTTCATGCATGTGAGCGTGCCCCACTGGCTCACTCACGGCCGCTGCTCTTCACTTCCCTCCTATGGCGGTTGCAACTGATAATACCGCCCCGACCAACGGCACCGTCGCGGAAGCGTATAGCACCCTCCCCCCTGTTCCTCCCCAGGTTAACACTGTTATCTCTGTTAACCGTTGTTTGCACTTTTTAGCGATGTTAGCATCGTTAGCTGCGAGCCGCCGTCGCCATGTTGAGAGCCATTGAGAGGCAATAGCAATGCTCCCGATCTCGTATTTAGCACCTTTAAAAGGAAATTGCGGGTGTTGGTGAAATAACTCCAAATAAAGTAAATCTCAGGAAAAGCATTTTGCTTTCTCTTTGTGACGTTAAATTAACTATCTAGCTTTCCAAAGTCACAGTTTATGGAAATCTGATGTTGCCTGTATTGTGTAATTTCCTGTTAGTATGAAATGGTGAAGTACACTTTGATGATTATAGTACATGCTGTATAGAATTAGTATTTAGTATGAATTTTGGATTTGGCTTTGGTGCTTGGGCTTGAACATTTGTTGCCACTCATGTATGAAGTTATATCTGTTTTGAACGTCTCCAAAACGAACCCAGTAGCTTCTGACAAACTATTGTTAGTTACAACATGACCTGAATGACTGAGAGTGTTAATCCTAATCTTAAAGCCACTATGTGTTGAATTTTGAAATTATTTTGATATGTTTTTCTTTGTAGAAAAAACTAAATCAGCTTGTAAGAGGTGTTTGTGCGGGTGAATGTTTTTTCCACCATGAAAGGAAAAGAACAGCAGTTATGAAACCCTGTAAACAGAAAGTGAACACTGATGAAGAAGCACAGTGACTTTGTAGTCAGGACGGCTAATATGACCACATCTGCTGTCACTCTATTATTTTCTACAGCAGATAAAAAGTTGATCTTTAGTCTGTTTTTGTCGAAACAGAGCTGCTCCAGCTTTAACCAAAGTTTCAGTTGCAGAAACTTAACCCCACGTTAAACTGCCTCGACCAGCCTTTACTAAAAATGTTTATGTGCCCAAATTTAAAATGCACGTGCACCCTGCACGATAAAATGACAAAATTGTGTGTGCAATCTGTGCCATTGTCACATTATCCAATCCATGATGGAAGAATGTAATGTTTATGTAATATTGTTCACAACATACACCTTAATCTGCTTTCCAGAGTTTGTCCAAAAACATTGCTCCTGAGAACTACTGCACACCAACCAAATATACTACAAATTCGAGAATTTATATTTTTCATGTTTTGTATGTGCATACAGAAAATGTGTAATTTCTTTCCTCTATGTCTGTATCTACCTACATGATTATTTATGTTTGACTGGAAGCATATGAAATAGTAGAGTGGTGTAATTCACTATAAATTGTGTTTGTTTCAGTCATTTATTGATTTTTTTGTATTGATTAAAATTTCTTTTAACACTTTTGCTCATTATTCTGTTGAATTAATCAACCAAATCGCTCAAAACATTTGCAAGAAGAAGTCGTGAGGTTCTTTGCCACATTTCAGAGAGGAAATCATGTTGGATGTGTTCACCAGAAGTGAACAAGTGTCATGTCAAGTGTGTCATGTCCTGTGGCAGAAATTAATGTATCGGTTTCCTCTTTTCTGTTCATAAGTGTGAGGCTAGAGACACATTATAGTGGCTGCAGTCTACGATTTAATAGCAGAAGTCTGAACTCTGTCTGTGTGTAAAGTGGATTATCTCCCCAATCACGTTAATTGGAAGCCCAGTAGGAAGGCATCTCGTAATGATTAGGAGGATTTATTACATCCTGCACAAGCTGTTTCAATGTACATGTGGGCACTCAGACTGCATATTATTAGTATTATTCAGGACTGTGACACATGTTCATGTTGATGGATTATGTTCTGATCTCCGCCAGTAGATGGCAGAACAGTCACTTGTTCCTGTTTCCATTTCCTATCTATGTATCAGTTTCTTCAGAAATGGGTTAACTCTCATCATGAGTCTGAAAATCATTAAACGGGTGACAAAAGGTGAATGTTCAACCAAGTATCAGTTTGCTGCATGTCTATAAAGGATGTAAAAGCCATCTTGACATTTTCTTTTTTTTTATATTAACCACAGCGGTTGAAAAAAAGCACATCCTGTACTTGTTTACTTTTTCTTGAGTACTATTTTTAGTGTTTTTTAATTTTGTAGAGAGAATAAAACCAGTGTGTCCAAATGTGTGTTTAATACACACAGTTACATAATCACACATTAAGACATTACATGAAAACGTGTCATCATTATCTTGAGGCAATTTTACACCTGGGTTCAAGTCAAGTCAAGTCAATTTTATTTGTACAGCCCAATATCACAAATCACAAATTTGCCTCGGAGGGTGTGACAATCTGTACAGGATACGACACCCTCTGTCCTTTACAGTGTGACCATCTCATCGGATGAGGTTGACTTCAGCAAGAATCCATTAAAAAGCATCTCTTTACAGTTTATCTATAAATATGTGTTATAACAATAATGATGATAATGATGATCATATAATTGCAGCCCATTTCGTGACAACGTCAAAAGTCCTGTAACTTGGCGTGCTGAATCCAGCTGCTCTTTGCATTTGTAGTTATTAGTAATGTTCTCCATGACACCCACACACAGAGTAGTGGGCTGCATGTGCTGTGCATGAGAGCCAGTGTGTGACTGCAGGTACATCCCCTGTTCCATCAGTCAAGAGTTTAATTTTAGGGCAGAATTAACCTGAGAGTCTTCCCTCTCTTATCGGAAGTCTTCATCTCACTCTCCTCTCTCTCTTTACTATTACCCCCATTTCTCAGTTTCACAGCCTTCAGTTTCTCACAACGATGTGCATTTCAGTGTGTGAGCGTGATGCATGTGCAGGAGTTCATGTGAACAAATCTGCAGATGAGTTATAGATAGAGTTCACTCGTTGAACATAGCTGGCGTAGGGCTCCACTTCCTCCACGTCGTCTGGCTGTAAAAAAAACAGAGAGGTGTCATGGACGGAGCTTAACACTGTGCAGTAAAACACGTTCAACTATAAAGTGCAGACATACAGGAAGATTACCCACCGGTGGAGATTTGGATGGAGGGGTCACGGACTGTCGGCATCGCCTGGCAAAAAGGTAGATACACAAATTGGCTCAGTGATTCAACAAAAAAATGCTTACAAGTAGTCATTTTAAGTCATCAAATGAAAAGTCTCACCTCAATGTTATTAGTTTCTTTATGGCAAAAAATAAAACTCCCGCCAAAATCACAACTATTACCACAATAATGATGTACAGCCAAGGAGAATAACCTGCAGAGAGAGAGTGAAGATTAAAGGTTTGTTAATAATCTGCTGGACATCAATACAGCACAATGATATAACTGCACTATATTGTAAAAAACATTAAATCTTTTGTCTTATGCAATCCACTCTGCAAAAGCCTGACCTTTTTCAAATTTTAGTGGCAAAACCACCTTTTCCCCATCCCAGTATGGGTGCCTGATAGCACAGCTCAGATTAGTTGTGTCCATTCCCTCGAGGAGCTCCAGGCGACTTTCTACTGTAATATATCCATCTGAGCTATTTGTTTCCACAGTCAATATGTTTCCCATATGACTCCAGCTGATGTTGGCAGCAGGTTTTCCTCTTTCAGCTTTGCACACTGCCGTCATCTTGCTGCCCGTAGGCTCTAACCAGGCTGATATATCGGGAGGAACTGGGCCAGGGAAGACAAAACAGGAGAAATGAGACTCACAGAATACTTGCTGTAGTTCAGCCAAATCACAGAAAATGTATTTGAACTTGCACCTAGTAACTATGCAATTAGTTTTAATTTGCTTGCCTAATAGTATAAAATAGTTCCAGATGAACATTGTCGACAGTAAGGCCATTAAGGAACAGGGACACTGTGTCTAGAAAGGCCTATCGCTATCGGGGTCAGAGATTTTCAGAGCAGCAGCAGAAAAAAAATTCCATTATGCCCCCATTTTACAGTGGAAAGGGGTTTTGTAGACTTGCAAATGTTTCAAAATCTAAGCAAGTAAAATAGAAATTGCTGTATTATTAATTTTTGTGAGTGTGATTTGGGTGGCCCTTTAAGAAGTTAACCTTATTCTTGAAATCATCTATCTTTGTGAGGAGGAAAGTCCTACCTATGATAGCCACGTGGATCGCATAGTTGTCGTTTCCCCCTTTGTAAACCGACTCACACTCGTAGACCCCCACATCGCGCTCCGAGAAGTTTGGGATGTGCAGGTATGACAGATTTCTGGATGTGTTTTGGAGTGATTTGCCATCTTTACAGTTGTCATCGCTTCTACCATCATTGCTAGAGGAGATCCTACATAGCTGTCTGTGCATTTCTATTTTCCAGACAACAAACATCATCTCATTCCATGTCTTATTGCCGCATGTCAGGTTGGCTTCACTCCCCAGGTTGAAAGCTGCATTTCTGACAACTGGAAAAAACGAAAGAATAGTTGTATTATTTATGCACAAAGTGGTTATGTTGATTAAATGGTTTGGGTTTATTCTGTTATAAAACAATATACAGTGTGCATGTTCTAATATACGCAAAACATGCAAAAGAAAATAACGCATGGGATATGGACGTGCAAACTCATAAAATTTAATTTAATTTAATTTAATTTAATTAAAATAGTATGTAACACAGATACATTTTGGCATGAGCTTGAAGGATAAACACATATTTATAAAATGAATAATATATGGCATTTGATAACTATCAGTCTAAAATAAAAATAATTAGATTTTTTTTCAAATAAACTCAAACCCATAAACTATGATCCTTCAAAATAAAATGGTAATGATGCAAGACTAACAAAATCTAAACATGTATTTTAAGAGCTACTGAATGACAAAAGTTTTGTAATTACTTTTTCAAAGTGGTCAAATTAATATTTCATAATTACATTCTAAAATAACCTAAAAATGATGACTAAACCTTACTTCTTCAGCAATAACATGTTTTTTTTTTATTATTTCAATTCATTTCAACTAAAAAAAGCACTTAATGTTTTAAATAATCATTAATAAGGAAAGGAAGGATGTTCAACTCCCTGCGTCTTCACTAGTCTTACTGTACCTAGCCTAATATTCATAGTCTTATCTAATATTTTACTCATACTGCAAAATGGCTTGAGAGAAAAGAGGGAAATTAATTTACCATAAACTGTGCTGGAGTTCTCAAAAGTGCTTTGGTTAGTTCCTGAGAGAGCTGGAGGTGGATGTGAGGGAAAAGTTAGTAAAAACATTTTTTTTGTCAGTCAGAAAGTAGCAGTTAGTGATTCATTCTGAAGTGTTCAATCAGCAGAGGAACAATTAATAAGGTGATTTATTATGTTATTGGTTATTTAGTTTAGTTAGTTAGTTAAGGTGTGAAGCGATACGATTAAAACTGGTCTGACATGACCAACTGCAGCAGGGTTAAATCACAGACAGGTGTGACAGAAACTGCACTCTTTAGCTTTAGTAAAACAAAAAACGTAGCATATAAGAGGTAAATGTTATTGTCATAATCTCCCCCATTTGCCTGCCTACACTGGAAGAAGCTCATGACATTGGCATTGCTATTTCAAAGAAATTCATTGGAAAATTCAGGGTTCATCGACTGACTTTTACTTAAGTGTTACGTGGGGTCTGGGAATTGTTTACTTCTGACAGCTGTAAGCAAAACACAATGCACAAGGTGGGGTGTCAAAACCACAGATCTCAAACAGAAGCGTCATCTCCACCTTTCAGAGACCACCCCGTGGGAAAAAAAAAGCTCAGTCATAGTGTTACCCTGATCTGAAATCATGATTTCCACTGAAGAAGCACTGCTTGTTCATTCAGAAAATATGGGGCAACCTTTTCATACATGTGTTATGGAAGATTTCGCTCCCTTGTAAGCTTCTGCATTAACCCACCACCGAGCATGTTCTTTCCACTGCCTGTCTAGTGTCACTGTGAGTCACACCACACACAATTCAACAGAAATCTCAGAGCGGCTTACCACTTACAGTTTACTACTGATACAAATATTATCAACATATCACAGATTATACAGAAATGATCTATATTATTATGGCTGCATGCAAACAGTTTTAGTATAAAGTACCACAAATGACACATTTTACAGTATAAAAAGATGAATTTGCAGTTGTGACATATACAGTTAGTATCTACGAAGAGAACTCCTCACAAGGTCAATCTTTGGGGGAGGTTTTGTGCACCTCTAAATAACCATCTAAAAGCTGTATATAACCAAGGCTAAACATTAGTACAATGTGTAAATGTTCAAACCTGCATCCACCCTCCATGCTTCAGACAACAAGAGGATGACGGCAGCATACATCCACACCATGTCCCTCATCTCCAGTTGTCTTCAGGTTCCTCTGTAAACTGGCAACCAGTAAGAAACACATCAAGTCTTCAACTAAATCGTCAGTCCTGAACGCTGTCTACCTCAAACTTAGTTTCGTAGGTTTTGCCTGGGCTATCATGCCATTTACCCTAATTTCACTTTCTCTATTTATACCGAATGAGCTCAGGGTTTGAGTAAAACAGGCTCTCCACCCCATCCAGACAAACTGAACATCCTTGACACCCTTCATGATAAAGACATATAAAGGACATGTGACTAACTAATCCCTCCCTCCCTCTTTATCTTCCCCCCATCTCCAAACCGCTTTCCACCCAAACATCTGCCTTTTTCTCCCACACAGGATGACGTCTGACAAGACACCGGTTTCCTTTCTTGCATGTCACATGATCCTCAAAACAGTATGTGTGAACACTCCAGGCTAGACAATAGTATAAAGCAGACACATTAGACACAGTCTCATTATGCATTTATATCATTCATAATATCCAACATGATTTTGTAAGCCTTACTATATGAATGCCAGCATGTACAACTAATACAGTGTAATACAACAGCCCTGCAATGCCTTCTTTAATGTTAAAATGTTCAGGTTTTGTTTAAACTAGGAGGACAGATGAGTTGATTCTTAATAGAAATGTTGGAGCTGGTGCTGTTGAACTGTATTTCATTACTGAGAGGTGTTTCTAATATCTATCTATCCTCATTGATATATGTATTGTAATTGCTTTTCCCCATGTTGTCCATGTATCTGTTTTTATGTTTTTTATTTTTTCCCACTCACAATTTTGTTTGGTTACGACTGCCCAGAAATCATCAATTTCCTCCCCACAAACACTAACCATACACGCAACACACACACACACACACACACGCACACACACACACACACACACACACACACACACACACACACAC
>CAKALU010062645.1:0-25874 GCA_916700995.1 Hozukius guyotensis | reverse complement strand
AAAACTTAATTTTACGAGATTACATTTGAACACATCATGATAACGTTGTAATTTACCTTCACCCAATGGTCATTTTACTGAGCAGAGCTTGAACGCCTCATAATAATAACTCAATGGCACCTCCGTTAACGTTAATAGCTCCGTTATTTAGTCGAGCAGGACTGTGCTGCCCACCGGCTGCTAGCGTTACTAACACTCCTCCTGCTGATTTCAACACAGGTTTGTTGTTCACAGTGTAGAATTATCAGGGAAAAATAGGGTGCATCCCCTCAGGTTTAGTAGTAGCGCCGTGCTTTTGAGCGATTTTTCTCTCTCCGGTCCCAAACAGACTAAAACATGATACAGCTTGTGTATGCGTCATTGTGCATGCATAACAGTCAGAAAGCATCGAAGAGGAATCGATAGACACGGATGCATGGCATGCCAAGGAATCGGACAACTACAGTTCTCTATTTCCATCACTAGCGTTTTCCCTGTCTGCCAAAGTGGCGGATGGCCGGTCGATTTTGCCGCCAACAATTTACCCGCATTTAGCTGGTGGCGGGCGTTAATTTCAGACATCTGCATGAACTACTGTCATGATATAGTGACCGTTTTATAAAAATAATAATCATATTTGCTCCATTTCTACCCACTGCGGCTTTAAGTCCTTACCTTTTTTCATTGTATGTGAGGGCAGATACAAGCTGGATCACCGTAATGTTTTAATGACCGCGAGAGTCCAACGAAAAAAATGCTCTCGAGCTTTCAGCAGCTGTGATGTTATCATCCAGTCAGTAAATCTAAGCGGAGCCTCCACTGTGAGCAGCGACTAGATGCGGACAGACTAACTTTTTAAAATAAACTAGGATCCCTAACAAATATGAATTCTTTGTACTCATCTAAAAGTTATTATCGGTTTCTACTCAACTCATATGCCTAGGTTGACAGATAGAATGGAATTTTTTTCTCATCTAACACGAAAGCTCAAACTGCCTTTCAAGTAAACGTTTTGTGCGGATGATAATTAAAAACTAAAATGACAAGAGTCTGATTTTGTTTTGGGTCACAGTCACTAGTTTCAAATAGAAGTGCGATTTTTCTGCTTCCCTGCTTATCCTAACCCAGTTAAGACACACAGAATATGCCAACTCAAAACTAAGTTACTTGAGTAGCTCGGTTTATAAAGGGATTCTTTTTGTGCACAAAAAAATGCAGCCAATGCACTGTTCCTTCTGTCCTTTGAAATGGCTCAGAGCTTCGGGCCAATTTTTTTTCTGGTTGTTCCACATAGTCTAGCTTTGATGCACATTATCTACAGTGTCCACTGAGGCAGACTGTGTGTTGGCGGAGACATGTCGCAGTCTTACTATTTCAGCTACCCTCTCCTCTGTTCTGTTGCCCCAGAGGGGTCAGGAAGACCTGACACTGTCGAGCCACGAGCTTGAATCGGAGTGTTAGCCACCCACTTGGTGTGACCCGCATGCTCAAAGCCTTCTTCCCTTTGGGGTATCAACAGACACCCATCCCCTTTTAGTAGCAACCAGCCCATGCACCCGCTCTCCTGTTCACCCATGAGTTGAGACTCAGTGGTAACCCGTTGAATGTTTTCTATTGTTTTTATTGACCATTGCAGTAATACGCAAGTGAGTATGTGGAGCAAGTTGGTTTTCTGAAGACCAATGGCTGTTGTCTCAGTGGGTTTGTTATGGCAGCGCTGGGTTGGATATGTTATTTCCAAGACAAGGTTACAAGGTTGGGTTGGTAAAGATTTTAGATACATTTTTTATTATATATATTTAAAATGTCGTTACATCCCGACAGCAATCAATAAATCAATTGCTCTGACAAAAAAAAAGGACAAATCTGGCATCTATGGCTGTCGCAGGATTGTAATAAACCTGGCTGCCTGCCTGCCTGCGTGTACTCTGCACGTCCACTTATTGCACGTCACCGGAGTCTTCCGTAAGCTGCTGGCTTGACAGCTGTGAGGACTGACAATAGTGGAACTGTGGCAACGTCACATTCTCCCTTCCCTTCAAAATGGTTGCCAGTTCGTTGCACAACCTGCGTATTTTATGGTTCGAGTGGAATGACTCAGACAGTCATGTCAAGTGATGAATCTTTCAATGTTGAGTAAAAGTCATTTTGCAACATGTAGCTATAGGCCTACAGGTGTGTGCCTCCCCCTCCCCCCACTGCCGTAGTTCACGCTGGGGGAATTAGCTGTTCTATTGGCAGAGCATTGTACATAATTGATTCAAACTGGACAGAAACAATATAAAACTCACCAAAACCATCTTGGTTGTCTTTCCAACAATCACCAACTCCGGTTCAGTTCGGCCACCCACTTCTAAATCCCCTCAGATGCACATCTACAATGGAAACCACCGGAGCTCCTCGCTAGCTCTCCCAGAAGCGGTATGGAGGGACACGGACACCAGTCTGCATGTGCTGCAGAGCCAAGGAGCCGGGGGGGGGGGGCATTACGTGACCAGGCATTATCAATCCACTTGACGGGGGTGGCTTCAACTACAGGTTGCATTTCCGGTGCGCACTCGTTTTTCATTCAAAGAAAATGACTTTCCCTTTTCCGTCATATCAATGTGCACTCAGCACAGGCATTCGGCCAGAAAGCAGACAGTCTGCGAGGTAAAGTATCAAGGGAGTAAAATAACACAAATTCAACTTAACGTTAGTCTAATTTAGTTTTAAAATGTTTTACATTTGTTGTTTTACACTCAGTACATTACTCCGAGTTTTTGTGTGGACTTACAGAAGACATTTTGAAATCTAAATCCAAAGCTTGATCTTAGATTCTGCCTTTTAATATATATATTTATATATCAGCGGTTGTGTGTATTTCTGGATGATTCACGACCTGATTTTAAATTCAACGTACTGACGCACTATGTTGGTGAGGCAATTGATTGGACACTGGGTGAAGCCACAGGGGCGAACATGGAGACCATTCAATTTCAACAGTAGCGCCTTTATTTCAAGCAGCCCTTACATATGCCACGCTAACTCATCGCAGGCGCGCTCCCCGTTCAGGTCTAGGGGCCCCATTAACTATTAATCAGCCCGAGCATCCAACATGGCTATTCGCAGCACCCATCTCTGTACGGCCCCCAGAAGGCCCTAAATCACAGAGAGTGTAGACTCGCTGTTCGTAGCGCTGCAATGACTGCAGGTCAGCACTACCAAGATGGTCGTAGCTGTGATGGATGTCCGGCCTCTTTGGTGCCGCTTGTCCCGTGGCTCAGAGGAGAACATTGCTCTGATTTTTCTCCTTACTCTTTTGCTTTGTATCACTGTTCAGGCTTCCAACTGGTGATGGAGTTTCTTGAATTTCATGGAGGTGTGAATATATTTACAGGGGGCAGGACAAGGAAAGCGAGTTCAATGAAATTCTTCCATGAAATGAAAGTAACTGAATTGGACGATGTGTTTTCTGTACCACCACCATGTTGAATTTGAATGAGTTGGCACTTAAACAATATTCCTGAGATGGGTTATGTGAAAGTGATGCATTGATGGGGATCACAAAACTGCATTTTAGCCTGTCCAAAGTTTGGAACATGGATGCTTTTAGGGGTAGCTGTGGCTCAGGAGTTAGTTAGTGGGTCGTCCTTTAATCACAAGGTTGGCGGTTTGATCCCCAGCTCCACCTGTCCGCATGTCGAAGTGTCCCTGAGCAAGACACTGAACCCCTAGTTACCCCACCTTTTTGTTCTTTGTACATTTCGCTACAGTGGAGGCTTTGCAATGTCTGAAAAATAGAAAAAAAGGGAGAATAAAGGCTCTGTGATGGTCCCACGTGCATTCTATTGTCTCTGGCACTCACCGGTGTTCTTTCCTACTTAGCCTTGTTTATTACCCATTTGTTAAAAAAGGCCTGTATCTAAAAAGTGTTTTTGATGTACTGCCCCTTTCTTTTTATTCTTATCTCTTTCATTAGAGTCTGCTTGGAATTTAGTGCAGGGAAAAAGTGTGACATTGACCCGGAGCAGGAGGAGGAATTCTTATGAGCTGCATGCAAATGCTCAGAGTAATTACATAGACGTAACTAGAAGGGATTGGCTAGAGGGATTCCACGCTAGGTGTCACCCAGAGACGCTGGTTAAAGGATCCGAGAGCAGATTAAAGCCCCTTGGAGGTCAGAGTTGTTGCAGATGCTTGGATAAGGACAGTAGGGAGCTGGGGATTTCAATATAAATGTAAAACAGTCTGGGAGCCACAAACAAGAGCTGTTTATTTAGAGGCACTTCAAGGCAAGTACATGGATGCACCGGTTCCTCCACACACCAGACAGCCCCCCCTCTCTCAGAAAATGATACGGCTCTCATGGTCAGCCTGTTTTGATGCTTACTTCACTGTCTCAACACACCCTTGTGTTTGATTGGCTTCTGTTCAAGTGCTGCTGGATGCCAACTGACAAACAATCGCTGAAAATCAACCCAACAAAGGAATCTTGCAATCTTAGCATTGACACAACTAGAGATGAAAAACATTGTATGCATGGTAAATTACAGTGTTCGAATTACACCCTAGCTTCTGGTAGTGTCCCATTTTTCGGGGGAGGGCTGGTACTGTACACAGTACTGTACTGTACTTTGCTATTGTCATCTATACTGGTTATTTGCATAAAACACAATTTAAATGATTATGATTATTTAAATTTTTGCTATTTAATATATATCTTGGCTGTGCTGCCCGCCGGCTGCTAATTGTTAACGTTACTAACTCTCCTCCTGCTGATTTCAACCCAGATTTGTTGTTCACAGTGTCTTATTATAAGGGGAAAAATAGGGTACACCCCCTCTGGTTTATTACCGCCACGCTGTTGAGTGTTTGTTTTTTTTCTCACCGCCATGCCGCCGGTCCCAAACAAACTGAAACATGATACAGCGTGCGTATGTGTCATTGTGCATGTGTAACTGTCTGGAAGCATCAATAAGAGGATCCAATAATCACAGAGGCATGAGATGCCAAGAAATCGGACAGCTAGGAACTCGATCTCTATCTATCTATCTATTTAACTATCTGTATATCTCTGCCACTTGATGGCTCATAAAATATGTTACGAGAAATGTTAAGAGAAAGAATGTTAATAACAACAAACTCATGGATAGTCTTCTTAGTGACTTATAAGTTGGGAAAAAAACTTCGTTAGGCAGGTGCAAAGTAACAAAAACATATGATTTACTGTGACCGAGAAACGTTTTCTCCATTAAAGTCAATACAAACCATGTAAAATCAAAGTTAATGCGGGATTTTTTCCTCGCTCACTGATTGGAGTGCTGCTCAACAGCAGTGTGCTCAGTGCTGCTACTGGTGGCCTGAAACTTTATAAAGAAGACTGCTGTTTTATTGTAACATAGCATCTGGCCACCAGTGGCAGCGCTGAGCGCATGAAAAGACCTTTAACATAATTCTTCCCCCTCCATACTGTATATGTCACTAAGGATATTGCCCTCCCTCTGGCCAGTTTGTATTTTCAATATTCTTTTCAGATTTTTCTGAGATACTCTGTGACTGAAATGTTTGATTATGAAGGTCCTGGATCATGTCAACGCACGCTTACCAGTATTAACAGTGTAATAGCGCTTTAGAGATCTAGTTTCTCCCTTCATCCTTTGAACACTTTGTACCCCTCTTGTCTCTCTGCAGTCCTGGATATGGCACGTCATGTGCCCCTGTATCGAGCGCTACTGGAGCTGCTGAGGGCCATTTCCACCTGCACGGCCCTGGTTCCTCTGCTGCTGCCTCTCTACGGAGACCTGGGACAGGACGAGGAGGAGGAGGACGAAGAGCATTCTGAGGGACAGACCTCTGTAGGGATGCTGCTGGCCAAGATGAAGACATGTGTGGACACTTACACCAATCGCCTCAGGTGAGATGGTCAAAATCCATATAACTTAATGTGAATAATTTATTAATTTACAGAACTTAAAGGTGTATAGCATACCTATACATTATTATTACCTATATATTATCTTATCTTTTGGGCTAAAACAGACGTAATGCATAAGGAGTAAGGTCTGATTTAATACTTTGATCCCGCCATTACCCCCACCACTCTCCTCCTGTCTGCAATACTGCTGATCTAGGAATCTTTACATCTATAGCCCTGTTCACACTTTAAATGCCCCCCTGGGTGATATGAATGTACCCCAAGAGGCACTAAGGACACATTGAGATTCAGTCACTAAGCTGCATTTGGAGGTGGTCAGGGAATGTCCAGAAAGAAAATGGTAAATGGAGTTGCATTTATGTAGCACCTTTCTAGTCTTCCGACCACTCAAAGTGCTTTAAACTACATGTCAGCATTCCTGTAGGAGGAGTAGTGAGGAGGAGAATAATTTCAAATTTAAGATCACGGTGATGATCAATGAGACAGGCCTATGGGAACTGACAAAATGCTTAAAATGTATTACTGCAGCGTCATCACGGTGAAAAATTTTGGGTGTACCTAAATTATGTGTTGCTACACCTAAATGAAAAAGTTAGGTGTACCAGTGCAACCAATGTAAAAATTAGAGCCCTGCATTCAGCGCAGCATCTGGGATGCTCTACGATGTCTGGACAAAACAAATCTTCCGTGTCGTTTGTCATAAGACCTTCTCCTTGTTGACACCTTCTAACAGTGAGATCTGTGATGTTGACCCACAGGAGCTACTGTACACAAAGGCACATGGACCTGGAACCACCTTTACTCTCACCCTCCGTGTCATGAGCGTTATGCTTAATTAATGTGTAATGTGATCACCGAAGAATACTACAATGTCTTTTGAAAACTTAAGGGGAAATGAATTAGCTTTACTTTTTAGATAATTCACACAAGTTATCAAACCGCACCCAATATTACATTATGGCTGACTGAGTGTATATTTGTGTGTTCCAGGTCAAAGAAAGATAAGAGTAAAGGTGTGGTGAAGCCGGATAGTTCAGATCCAGAGCCCGAGGGTTTGACTCTGCTGGTGCCCGACATCCAGAGGACAGCTGAGATAGTCTACGCTGCTACTACCAGCCTTCGGCAGGCCAACCAAGGTATGTACAAAATACGCACTTGACTTTATTGCCAAATACTGCGGCAGCTGACTTGACAATATCTGTACTGTTTGATTTAAATCACGGCCTGAAAACGCTCGGGTAACAGCGATACATATTTAAATCTGTACATTTGATCTCATGACCAACGCAGAGTTTGGGGGTTTTAACTCATTTTTTTTTTGATCCGAGGCATACAACCGCATGGTGGTAATTCTAATTCACTCTTGTCTTTGTGATTTTTGTTCCCACTCATAAACCCTCCTTACCAGAGAGGAAGCTGACGGAGTCTTCAAGGAAGGTGTCAAGTCGGCCCAAGCCGCTGTCCATTATACGCTCTCTAGAGGAAAAATACGTAGCTGCCATGAAGAAGCTGCAGTTTGGTGAGTTTACATATCTGCTTCGGGATGTACAGTATGTGTTGTATGCATGTACATTTACTCTGTATATGTATATTTTTTATTATTTTTTTTTTACACACTGCACATGGGTGCTCCTAATGCTTTGTAGTGTCAACGCCTGTTGGTTTTACTTTGTGCACACGTCAGCAAAAACTACACCATTCCCGATAGACTTCCTCCTTTCTCCAAATACACGCGCTCTTTTGTCTCCGTCTCCTGTCTGATACGATCCATAACACCTTCTTGCCAGAACTCTGAAAGGGAAGCAGACTCGGACTACGTTCCCATCCTCTCCATTCAGCCGTGTCATGACTTACACTAGTTTCGCAGCTTGATGTCTGAAGTAAATGCAAGTGCTTGTAAACACTGTTGTTTCAGTATGCAGGCAGAATAGAAAGTTAGAGAGAGACTATAACTCACTAATAACAAGACTTTCTATTGTATCATTTACACTACAGGTCATATGAGTGTATATTTTTTTGTTAAGGTGATGACAACTGAAGGCAACATGCTCAGTTGGATGTAGCTGATGAATTCGGTTCCTCACTTTGTGACAGAAGTTGTATTCATGGTTTGACTGGTCTCTAGTAATACCGCCACTAATGGGATTTTTCTTTTAGCTTTCAAAAGCTGTTTTTATTGAGGCATTATGTTTTTGGGGTGTCCTTCCCTCCGTCTGTCCGAGTGTCTGTCTGTTCGTCTGGAGGCAGTTTCTTCAAATTTGGCACAAACATCCACTTGGACTCAAGGACGAATTGATTTCGTGGTCAAAGATTTTAGTGGTCAAAGGTCACTGTGACTTCACAAAACACGTTTTTGGCCATAACACAAGAATTCATATGATAATTAGATAGTTTCATACAAATGCTGGTGCAAGCTAATCATCTAGTAATGCCAGTAAAATCACGTGTGTGTTTTTTCAAATGTTCAAAAACAGCTCCAAATGTAAAAAAATAAATAAAAATGCTAAATATTGTTTAGTCTTAAAAGGTATTTTTTACAGAAATATGACCATGTTTTAGCAAGCTGTCTGGCCGTAGCTACATGACTAGCCCCCCCATCATGCTACATGTTCCTCCATCATTATTACTGAAGGAATAATGATTGTCCAATGATCTTAAAACGAGTGGAAGCATAATTGCACTCTCCTTTAACAAACACATTGAAACACAGTTTAGCTTGATTTCTGGATACTTCAAATTCAAGTAAAATTCAATGAAAAGGAGAAAGATTTCTAAAAAAAAAATATGCTTGACCACATGAACACCCAGTCAATACTCGATAGTTTCACATACCCTTTCTTTCTTGCCTTATTACCTTAATTGAATGCATAA
Source organism: Hozukius guyotensis (assembly GCA_916700995.1). Lineage (NCBI taxonomy): Eukaryota > Metazoa > Chordata > Actinopteri > Perciformes > Sebastidae > Hozukius > Hozukius guyotensis. Next base: position 17,107 of record CAKALU010062645.1, on the reverse strand, counting down.
TATGCAATGTATCCATTTAAACATGGCCAATATGAGAAATGAAATACACATTTAAGTTATTTTGAGTGTTTACAGGGAGTAATGATCATTTTTGTTGGTGTAATTGAGTTGAGACTGGGGACATTCCTGACACACTCTTGTCTCCTCTCTCTCCAGACACCTTTGAGATGGTCTCGGAGGACGAGGATGGAAAAGTGATGTTCAAGGTCAACTACCACTACATGTCTCAGGTGAAGAACGCCAGCGATACAAACAGCGCAGCCCGATCCCGCCGTCTCGCCCAGGAGGCCGTCACCCTTTCCACCTCTTTGCCCCTCTCGTCCTCTTCCAGTGTCATCGTCCGCTGCGATGAGGAGAGACTAGACATCATGAAGGTAAACTACACCTTGTCACGATATCATGAAAGTGTCATCGCACTGTTTGGCGTGTACAGAGTTGTGCCCTGTGATTCATAGAGACCACTAGTTTGAGTAAGACTGATAGGACCGCTGTGTCTTGTGTATCGTGTTACTGCGTTGGGTGTTTCTACCGTACGACTTGTCATGACAGCTCTTACTCATTACCCCAGTGACATTAAAAAATGGCTCTCACCCCACGAGTTGATTAATGGCAAAGTCTCTTTTGCTAAATGTCAAAATCCTCGTCTGTTTAACTCAGTTCCAGCGAAAGATAAAAGAAAGGCAGCAGGATACCAACGACAGAGTCAGAAACCAAAAAGTCTTCAGTCTTAAATTTGACTTGTTGAAACCTGCAGATACCCTGTATATATTCAGGTCCTTACAACAGTTTTAAGTGCTTGTGTTTCTTTGATTAATGAGCTAATCTCATTCATTCAGGAAATGCCGTGAGTACTATAGATAGATCTGATCTCTGTCTCTCTGCGGACGTCACCCTTTAGCCTTGTTGTTAATTACATTGTTGTGGCTGTGGAAAAGCACCGTCTCACCATGATATTTTGCCGTTTGCCCTTTGCTTAATCCATATCAACTGCTATCAGTGCGTCCACATTTCTTTAATTAACCCTCGTTCAGTGTGTATGTGTGTGTGTGTGATTAATAACCCTTTCTTGGTCCATGTTTATCAAAGCCTCTCCTCCTCATTGTGTTTTCACAGGTTCTCATCACAGGCCCAGCCGACACCCCGTACGCCAACGGCTGTTTTGAGTTCGACGTGTATTTTCCCCAGGACTACCCCAACTCACCTCCGCTGGTCAACCTGGAGACCACCGGTGGACACAGTGTGCGCTTTAACCCTAATCTCTACAATGATGGCAAAGTGAGTTGGAAAAAAAGGCTCAAAGTCTGTTAATGTTAGTCTTCAATCAAGTAAATGGAAACATAACGGAGGATTTGATCTTTTTTCTTTCAAAGGTCTTTTTTTATTAATTGTCAATAATCAATAGAACAGTCACTATGCAGGGAAAGTTATTTATTTGTTTTTCTGAACAACACTCCGTGACACAACATAATTATACCTGACAACAATATGCACACAGACGGCCACAGCTGACCACATAAGACATAACTGATTCTCAATCATGGATACATAAAATTAAAATTGTAGAAAAAACAGGGAGAGTATCCACAAATAAGTCATGAAATAATAATAAGAAGAAGAAGAGAAAAAAATGTTTTCTCATCTTAATAATAAAAAATATAAATAAATAAATAAAAATATAATAATAATAATAATAAAAATGACAATAATAAATAAATAATTATAAAAAAATAAATAAAAAAAAAAGGAAAAAGAAGATGCTACTACTGGCTACTCAGAGATTTCTACAATGATGGCAAAGTGAGTTGAAAAAGACTCAAAGTCTGTTAATGTTAGTCTTCGATCAAGTAAATGTAAACATAATGGAGGATTTGATCTTTTTTAACCCTTTAAACCTGACTTGACGCAAATTGAGTCAAAAATCACACCCTGTGTTCTTCTAACTCAGGGTTCAACAAAGAACAGGTTTTTGACCGTTTTGTCATTGACGGGGGAATGCATACATACTGTGTGTATGCATACATCAGCCCCACTTACTCTTTCCAGTGATGGCACCTTTGCGACCCAGGTCGAGAGGTGGGCCAGACCAGGGGTCGATTTCGATGTGAATGGCACAGACCAGGGTCACTAACAAACGGGGCGGGACAAACCTATTCGGTAGCAAATGAGGGCGCACAGTCCGTGACGTAACTGTCGCAGGTCGCCGTGGCTCATAAACAAACGGTGCGACGGCAGCAGTGAGTGTGAGGAGAAGGGCTGAAGCTGAAGCAGGAAATCTGTCAAAGCAACAATATATCTGAGTGCAAGCATGCAGTTTGAGCAGAAGCAGAGCTAATCCAAGCACAAGCAGGGGCTACTTGAGTGTGAGGACAGGGTTTTGAGGGAAAGCATTACAAAAATGAGAACGTGAAATCAATAAGCCATGCTCTCAAATTGAACTTCAACTTGAATAAAGATTTGGAAAAAAAGATCCGGGTAATTTTATAGCTTTTTTTTGCTTCATGCGGCCCTGAGCAACTTTCATAGCCTCCTACGCTGTATTCAGCTCTCTTTATACATCCATGGTCTTGCCATGTGTGAGCCATGCAACACGTTCAAATTGCATCTGTACAGTGATTTGAAGTAGATGCAAAGTGTTAAACAGGAAAATCAATGATGGGAACAGTTGTCATTAGCAACAAAGGAGTATTCATTTAAGTTAAATAGGAACAAAAAGAAATAGCTTAATTTCAAAGCTTGCTATTGAGTCCAATCCGGCAATGGATGGAGCTATTCCTCAAGCCTCATTTATTAGATACTCATTGTTGAAAAACCAATTAACTAAAATCAACTTTAACTGTTTTTTTGTTTTTTTTCTGTGTGTGTTCATCAGGTATGTTTAAGTATCCTCAACACATGGCATGGGAGACCAGAGGAGAAATGGAACCCACAGACCTCAAGCTTTTTACAGGTGAGCTTAAGATCCATCACGGCAGAGTCGCCTGTCTGAATGGATCAAAAGGGGGCTGAGGGTGAGGGTGTCTGAGTCTTTGTGTCACAGGCTGTAGTTTATATCTGCCCTGTCATTACACCGCCAGAGGCTCTGTATTAATGGGCTTTGTGTTTCAACAGCTGACATGAAAGATCCCTTTTAAAGCACAAGTGATTACTCTGCTTTGTGACAGTGTGTGGGGGTGTTCATCACACCAAACTCAAACCAGTATCATTTGAACCTCGAAGATATGCCTGCTTACACACATCACTCATCTAGAAGTCAGAGTCAGACGGCTTCAATTGCATGTTTAGCCCAGATGCCAAACTTTTTTTCATGTTTTATTCTGAAAATCCACAGTTTGTAGTCTTGTCCCTGATAAAAAGTTCTGTAATCTTAATTTAATTATTTTTCTTGTGTATTTTGAAGACAAAGCCTGACACACTGAACATTATTTAATTTTTACTTCAGTTATCCAAGTATACACTGTAATAAAAGATGCTTCGTCGAGAGACAGTGTAGCTAAACTGCTATGAATGAAAGAGGAGATTTTAAGGCTGGCTTGGCAAAAGAAGAAAGGGGGTTATTGTGCACTTGTTGTCAGATAGTCTGGTTGGAATAGTTTCTACAGATATTTGTGGTACGACACCAGAAGCCAGTATTTCTGCTGTGTATAAGTTGAGTTGTAGCAGAGCTACGGCTTTCATTCGGGTTCAAACCCAGAGGGAGTTGAACCCTATTGAGTTTGTGCCAATATTATTATTATTATTATTATTATTATTATTACAAGCTCAGACTCTCTGAAGAAGAGCTTGTGCTCGAAACGTCACTTACGAAGATGTGCCAATACATGAAACATGGTTCCACAACTGGAAATGATGTGCTAATGCTTCAAATGAAATGTGTTCCCAATCGTCTGACTGATGGTGGCGCTATAATTAACAGCCCGAAAAAGTGAAAACTTTGAAAGGCCGCCCCCCCCTTTACACCGTGAGTCTGATTGACTTTAAACTGGATACACAGCTGGAGCTCAATGTCCTCTTCAAAAAAAAACTCTTGAGCAATAAAAGCCACCGTGACGGTGTGTGACGTCTTTACCAAGTGTCGTTAAAATCCGATACAGGGGGCGAAATGGTGACACTTTGAGGGTGTAATTATTTAAATGCTCTCTCCATTGTAAAGACGAAACGTGTGTGATCGTTCTCACTCCTTAAACCAGGTTCAAACTAGCTGAAGTGACATTGTTCGGCCTTGTGTAGCCCGAAAACCTGCTTGTTGCTGCTTTGATTTTGGAAATTGAGCTGCTTTCTTCTGTTGACTGAGACGGGGTTTGAACCCAGGATTGCTGGTCTGTGGCTATAAATAAGAATTAAATCTTTCTAATGTTATTTATGGGTTAGTTTGCCATGCACACACTTGCGTTCAGGCTTGCTCGGAGCCCTCGGAAATGTATCCCTCCTCCTTTTTTTTTTTCTAGAATTCCCTCATTTGCAGGGTTGGAGAGTGCATAGAGATGTCTCCATTGATTATCATTCCGGTCAGCATGCTGTGGATCAATAATGGAAAATAAGGTGGTTGGTGAATAGGAGACAGGGGAGTAGGCTGGGATCATCAGCTGGGGTGGATATCGGTTCTGAAATCCGTCAACCGAGTTTAAGACCGCCAGATCGTTCATAGTTGATGTTCATGGGTATCCACTTGATGGAGCATTTTCAAGTGCACATCGTCCTGCTCCAGTGTGGCTGGGGCCAGCAGGCAGGCCTCCAAGCCCAACATCGTCATTGTTGGTAATGCAGTGGCTTGGAATCATGCAGGAGGACATCCTTAGTCTCCTTGAGACAGGCCAAGCCATTAATGGAGCTATTAATACAGATATATTGATGGATTTATCTTTATTGGTGCAAAATATTCCTTGCTTTTGTCAGACTCTCTTCTAAGTGTGCACCACTGCCAAGATTATATGAGAGGCTTTGGATGTTGAGGACACTGAGGGGATGCTAGCATAATTTACCAATAGATCAGGATTATACCTAAATAGTTTGGACACATTAATTGTATTAGCATGTGGTTTTCATCCCAGCACTTCTGGAAAACCACGCCAAGCTACCTTTTTTTATATATGCGTAGAGTTCACTGTTGGATTTTTCTATTTGGACTATAGTATGAATTCTGAATCTTTTCAGCAACATAATTCCATTTCTCCCTGCCTCTTTGTAAATGTCTCAATACGCTGTAGGTGCTAGTGTCGGTGCAGTCCCTCATTCTGGTGGCTGAGCCCTACTTCAACGAGCCAGGGTACGAACGCTCCCGCGGGACTCCCAGCGGCACCCAGAGCTCACGGGAATATGACGGCAACATCCGGCAGGCCACCGTCAAATGGGCCATGCTGGAGCAGATGCGCAACCCCTCGCCATGCTTCAAAGAGGTAGGAGTCACCGCTGTTAAAAAGTTGTTTTATTGTGTTTAAATCCTTTCAGATGCCGATTTGTTTGTGTGAACTAATTTGCTGCAATGGCATGAAAAACCAATTCGGATCCGTTTCACTGAGCAGTACAAGCACAATAACTAACTAAAAGTTGTGGGCTTTTACCTATCCTCAAACTGACCCACCACTCTGTGGTGTGACGAGAACATTAAGGAGAAAAGCAAGTTTGCAAATTCTTCCCAAAACTACATGAACTGGCTAAATCTTCAAAGAACAGAACCTGACCAGGAATCTTAAAAGTTCTTATTAGGGCTGTCAATCGATTAAAATATAAAAAATTGTATCTGTTCAAAATTAACCTTAAAGGGAGATTTGGCAAGTATTTAATACTGTTATCAACATGGGAGTGAACAAATATGCTGCTTTATGCAAATTTATGTATTTATTTATTATTGTAAATCAATTAACAACACAAAACAATGACAGATATTGTCCAGAAACCCTCACAGGTACTGCATTTAGCATAAAACAATATGCTCAAATCATAACATGGCAAACTGCAGCCCAACAGGCAACAACAGCTGTCAGTGTGTCAGTGTGCTGACTTGACTATGACTTGACCCCAAACTGCATGTGATTATCATAAAGTGGGCATGTCTGTAAAGGGGAGACTCGTGGGTACCCATAGAACCCATTTTCAGGTCAAGGGAACCCAGTTTTACCAAAATTTAGCACAAGTTTGGAGCGCTATTTAGCCTCCTTCACTACAAGCTAGTATGGTACCAATGGATTCCTTAGGATGTCTAGTTTCACATGATACCAGTATCTTCACTCTAGCTTTAAAGCTACGTCCACCAGCGTTCTGCCAGTACCCCTGACGCTCGTGACACAAAACTTGCCATCATTAAATGTGTTCACTGATATGGTTCTTGTGCTTGGGTGTGGCAAGGGGGCTCGATAGCGCCTCCTAGAAAATTTCGATGAAGCAGCCCTCACGGTACGTTTCACCTAGATGTACGAAACTTGGTAGGCACATGTATCACATGTAGACTTAAAAAAGTCTCTTGGGGCCCTCTTCTCAACCCAACAGGAAGTTGGTCATTTTTTATTTTGTGTGATTTTTTATTTTTATTTTCTTACATTTTTGGCCATTTCCGGGCTACGTACGTCAATGAACTTCTCCTAAAGATTTAACCCGATCGACCTCAAATTTGGTCAGTACAATCTTAACACCTTTGTGATGAAAAATCATAAAAAATTTGAGCTTTCATGAAATGGCGTTGACGTGTTGTGGCAGAGAATTTACATGATTCGCCATTAAACAACAAGCTGCTGTAACTCTACTGTACTTGGTCAAATCTGCCCCAAACTTGACACAATACATAACAGTTCAGGGTTGAAAAAAAATCTACATGGCAATATTGACTCATAGTCATAGCGCCACCTACTGGCAACTAGAAGTCAGCGTTATGTGACAAACATCATCGGATTTGCATGAGGGTTTACATTGTGTGGTCTACACTTGACATACAGCAACACAGTGTGTGTTTAGAGCATGTTGTCTAGCGCCACATAGCGGTACAGAATTTGCAATACCTCATTTGCAGCGCCACGCACTCCACGCAGGAAATTACGTCTAACTCGTGCGAACAGTTAGACGTCTCGCCAGTATCCCCGACGCGCAGGAAGGTGCGATCGTCGCTGCTTGTTGCTTTAATTTTAATCATGTGATTATGATTTGACAAATGCACTTTTCATTTCAATATAAAAAAAAAAATCATTCAGCCCTAATCTGGGCTACATTGCATTACGTAGATTACAGCTTGTACAAATTAGAACAAACAGGTGTTTTACGCAGGAAATTACAGGAAAATGCAAGTAACTTTCATTTCCATTTGCTGTAAATCCCATGTGATTGTCATTATTGCTTTGCATTTGTAAAGCATGCTCTAGTGTCCTAGATTTTAGAGACATACACTGCATATCCACACAGCGATGAAGCCACTTCACCACAAAACATAAGCAGACGTGTTCACTGTGTTGGATTCATCACATTTGTCAAGGAATTGAGCAGAACCGTAGGTTTACAGTTTAAGATTTTGTTCAGGATATGAGTAAAATGTGACTATTTGTATGCGGTATATTATTCTCTTCATGTATCCACAGCCAGTGCTGCTTGTATTTCTGTCGGATTTTGAAGGTGAAATATTTGAAGTCTCTATCTGGCCTTTGCACAGCAGGCAATGCTAAAGAAAAAAAACAAAAATAACATCACCCAGCCAGTCTGTGAAATGGACCGTTGGACCGAAAGATATTGAAGGGGACTTAGTCATGGCAATGCCACCCGGCGCTGCAATCTCACACACACACACACACACACACACACAGATATTCAAGTAAGCTTGCTGGGATACTCCCATTTGCTTTTCTCACCCCTGGCCTTTTAGCACCTTTAAGTCCTTCGCTGAGACAAACATCGACTAAGAGAGGAAGACAACCAGCCATGAGCAGTGGCTTTAGTTTAGATAACCATTTAGACATGTAGAATCCTTCTATTTAATACAATTTGAGGTTGTGGCTCTCATTTCATTCCTACATTTTCTACTTTTACTCGATGTTTATATGAATCAAACCACAAGAGGGGAAAAATCCATTGTGAAAACATTCAAAAACAATATTGTGACCTAATGTGAGGAGGAGAACATGTCTATAACTTAAAATTGTCTTTTCCACAGCGGTGTTTCCCAAAGCGCTAAAGAGTACAGGGATAAACTATCAAACAGATCCATCATGCGGTCAGACAGTAGACTGTATGCATGGCTTGTTGAACATACAGTATTTTGGCTTACATCTGCTGTCCTTGGTGCTGAAGACGCAGCAATGTCTGCTGATGCGGTGGTCCCCGCCACGGCTCGGCCGATGTCTCGAGACTGTCAAAGTCTCTCACTTGCCTAAGCACATCCTGTCACTCTTCATGAGGCGGCATCTTTAGCACTTTCAACCTTGACACAAAAATGTGGCAGTTTTATGAGTGGGAGTGAGAGGCATGCTCGCAACGACCCGTCTTGATAGTCGTCTGCAGGTCTCCAGACTTTGGCTCACAGCGTCGTTTCTGTTTTGAAAACCCAGTAGATCTTTATATGTATGGTTCCCTACTATTGTCCCCTCTAGTCTGCAAGACTAGGCTGTCTTCCAGAATGACTGAAAATCAATAGAGTTGCTCAGCCTGTCCTAAAAGATGCCCTCCATATGAAGCAGCTGGCCTCTTGTCTTCTTGTAGTTGTCTGATTTTGCTGTACAGCTTCATCAGACTCCTCCATGTCAACCTTTGCTGTTCCAGCTGGTCTCTCACTTTTGATGAATAACAGCAGACTTGTAGCAACAGATTCATTATTCTCTAACCCCGTCACAGAGTTCTTGCATTTATCCATTTATATCTCGACCTCATTTTCTTGAGCACTGTTGCATCCGATCAATCGGCCACCAATAGTTATCGGCTGATATTCATTCTAAATAGTTTGAGTGGTGGTCTCTATGAAGGCCGATCAGAGGAGCCAATCGGATGACTCGTTGATTCTTAATTGGAACATTTTCAATACTAATTTTCCTGCTTTCTTTCCCGCTCTTTAATTCCCTCTGAGAGCGACACAGCTGGACACAAATGCGGGCCCGGCGCTGCGGGGCTCCGCGGCCGGCTCACCATCTGCAGCGGTAGTTTTGCGGTAGACCGTCTGATGTATTTTTTCCGCGAGCAAATATGGCAAGAATACGCATTGATAATCCATTAAAAACAATATAGGCCCAAAGAATATATGATATAAATTACCCTGTCTGATAAATGATAAAATATGCATCCCAATGCTTGCCAACACAGACGAGCAGACACACACAACGGTCATAATATCCGGTGAAAATGATTCCCTCTAAGCACAATTTGAATTGTACTAAAATAGGCTAAATTTAAATTTCCAAAAAAATCCTTCCATAAATGAATCTTTATTTTTTTATGATAGCTGATCTATAACTTGTCATGCGAGCCTCCCTTTGTGTGCAGTGAAAAGGTGGGTTTTGAAAAACGAAATGTCAACACATATGAGTTGAAGCAGAATATTTCATTAGATAAATATGAATTTTGGAAATGATTACATCTATCTTTTTCAATAAATTTAGACTTTTAGACTTTACAACGCCCTGGAGTTATTGGAAATGTTTGGTCTCACACGAGTCGGGAACAATCCTACGCAGCTGCCACTGGAATCTAATTCAACATATGATGATGTCATTCTTTATATAGCCTGCCTATCGATTTGTTGTTTTTTTCTTGTGTTGGAGTACAGAAAGCGTAGCTTAGTGTTATCTAAAACATTTTCAAATGTCATGGCTGAATATTTTGATGTTTTTCGACAATGTGGATGAGGTCTTTGAATTCGATGGCCGCCCGTATTTATTTGAGCCAGACTATGCAGATATTCAGATTTCACAAGGAGACTTCTCCTTGAGCGGGACTCTTTCCATGATGTCAAACACTTATAATAACAACCTGATCCAGTGGCAAAAACAAGCACGTTTAGTGTTACATTGACGCTGCTCACTTGCCCTCACAGCTCATTTCGCTTTCGCTTCTCGCCTTGAATTATATTTTTATTGTTTTCCCCCGGAGCCTCGTGGGCCCCTTTACATGGTCGGGCCCGGGGGGCTTGAGCCCTGGTAAGCCTGTATATATTAAGACGCCGGTGCCGGGAGAGTGTGTATTGTCGGAACAGGGGACCGACGTGTAGTCCATAGTCTGATCATGGCATTACAGCATTGTCCCTCAATACTGGACCATTTTCAGAAATTGTTGCACCATTAGTCACTTAGACAGAAAAAACATGGGAAAATAGGGTCCAGGTTGAAAAATACCAAAGTTACCCTTTAATTCATACAAGAAAGGCCTTCATTAATCAATACAGAGTCATGTTTTACTTTTTTACATTGACTTTCATCCACCTTACGTTCTACGAAGATTTCCTTTTTCTGGTGAGTTAAAATGTTCAACATTTTTCACGTAAAAAAATGTTATGAGCTGTTCATGGTCTTTGCTGGTGTAGACTACACGCAACTCTAAATTCAATCATTCCCATTTTGGCACTATTAGCCAAGAGCCGCAGGATGGCAACGTTAGTTGGTCAGTTATTGGTCTGTTGTTCCATCGGAGCATCCTTTAGAGGCATTCGAATTTCAGCTGTGATTCTCTTCCCCGTGACAATACCAAAAGCAATTGATTTATCTTTCCATTTTTAGGCCTCCTCGCAGATTTCCTTCCACCTTGTGCCCTCAATATCCTGTGCACACAATACAGCATGTAGTCAGAGGTACATTACATACAAGCTGATGATGGTGCTACGGTTTTTTTTTGTTGGGTACTGCTCTTATGAGCGTTGGATTAGTGGGATCCAATTGCGTAGATAAGATTTTATTTTTGGTGTGTGTGTGTGTGTGTGAAAATCCAATTTTACCTCGTGCTATTTATAGAGAGAGCTAGAGAGTGGAGTACAGGTTTGAATTATGCAGCAGCAGATTGTCAGGTGGAATTAAGGACAATGGGTCACATGTTAAAATATGGATCATTGTGTGTATGTTTGTGTGTTCGTGTGTGAGAGAAAGAAAGAACACTTGTAAATGTGCATGTTTGAGATAAGTAAGGGACCTCACTGTATGTATGGTGTTTGAGTGCAAAGGCAGCGTTGTCGTGTTATTCACATCTGCACTGGAATGTAAAAAAAGGCCTTTGGAGCCACTGACAGGTTGACATTAACTAGCTCCACATCATCTCAGGCAAATAGTACCAACACTGTCCCCCCCCTCATAGTTTAGTACCATATGGCGAGGGTCAATGTCATAGACCAGACCATCTGATTCATAGCTGTAAAGGTGTAAGCCACTTCCATATATTCTTCGGCTGACACCTGGAGGCCGTGCTCGTACGGATTAAGAGGTGCACTTGATGAACCTTCCGCAGCTGCACGGAACAAGGAAATTTGTGCAGGAACACCTTGAGTCTCACAAAAATCTTTCCCATTCACTGTGTACGGTATCACATAGTAACACCGTCACACGCAGCACAAAGTGGTTGGAAGCTTTCATGACAGAGAATTTGGATAGTTCAGATGAGTCTTCTCTATCGCTACATTATTGATGGATTTTAGTGAGACATCACTGTCTCGGTATAACCGAGCCACCGCACTCAGGTGTTACCTCGTCTTTAAAGTTGTTTGAGAGCATTTCCGTTGCCTCTCGGCGGCTCTCAACATGGAGACGGTGAGCCACAGCTCGCAGCTGACGGTGCTAACGACCCTAGACGGAGCAAACAACGGCGATGCGTGAGCCACACGCTCGCCCGCAGATGGGGCAAGGGAGCCCAGATGTTGGGGGTAATGCCGGCTGCCCGCTGGTGTCGTTGGGCACGCCTTTTCAGTCCTCTTCTGTTGGGTGATGTGATGTATTCATTCGGCCACTCTGGCACAGGTGAACCTGCCAGGCTGACCTATCGAGTGCCAGATGTTCTAGATGGGTGGGGTTTATGTTGCAGCGCTTGAGGAGGTCTTTAGTATAGTCCTTAATAGCGCCTCTTTTGTCCGCCAGCAGCTCGTTTTGCATCGCTGAGTTGCCCGTAGAGGGCTTGGCGGGGGCAGGCGGATAGTATGCCCTATCCAGCGGAGATGTTTTTTTTAGGCAATGAATGCTTCCATGCAGATGGAGATGGTCACGGAAAGGATCTCCGTGTAAGGCATCCGATCTTCCCAAGAGAGGCTGAGGATTTTTTTGGGAGGCATCGAATGTGGAAGGCCTCCATGCTTGTGATATATTATGTGATATTGTACCATGTAGAATTTGTGCTGTAAACCTGTTTTACTTCCCTGATGTTGCAGCTTTAGATGGTGGGAGCTCGTGCTGTGGATGTCAGAGTTGGAAGTATTTCTGCTCCTGTATCAGAGTGGGTCAGGACTGTGGTCCGTGTTAGTAGGGACGGTACCTCAGGCCTCAGGCAGTCTACTGATGGAACACAGAAAAACTAAGAATGAGGAACTTTTTAATGGCTGCATGACTTAGTCTCGCCCTTGACCCCTCCTCCATGTGTCAAATGTTTCGCACATACCCATTCTTCCTCGGCTGCTCTTCCTCCCTCAGTTGCCCCATGGAATAATGAGTGGACGGCATTATCTCAAAGGTCACTGGGTTTTTTCTGCCAGCCGGGGCTCTCCATCAGAGAACCTCGTCTCTTGACTGCTCATATGAGCTGAATGTACTCGTGTGTACATTTCTCCATATACCTGCACGTGTGCATAAATACATGTATATCCTGAAAGGTCATTTGTCAAACCACCCTCTTCCAACATGATCAAGAGATGGTTTGCATATGGAGCTTCCTTCCATGTTGTGATCGATGACCATGTCCCAAAGACCAAAACCCTTGCCTTGTGGAGCCCCAGGAAAATGCCCCCTTTTAAACCACGTCTGACCATGTCCATGCAAAAGGTCTTCATGTATCTCATCATGGGTTGTATATGGACTCCATGTCTCGATTCCTGCATCTTGTCTAGTTTTCAGAAAAGCTTGAGTTAATCTAACCGTGTTTACTACGCGTCTGTGACCTTGAAACATTCCCTCTCAGCTGGGGACTGTCGCCCACCTTACTGAATGTAACATAAGGAGCAGAGGGAGGAGGGGGGGGTTGGGTGGGGAGGAACAATAGATGGATGCGAAGTAGAGACAAAGATGGAATGAAGACGAAGAGAGCCGAGGGAGACGTAGAAGGAAGAGAGAGAGATCGGAGCGGTCCCCCGAACCCTCTCTGCTGCCTCTTTCGCCTCTCCTGTCCCGTTAAACGGCAAATCAGCAGTCACCATAGTAACTAATCCACTCCCTCCACCAGCAGAGCAGCAACTACACATAATACACTACAGCGCTCGCTGCATACTGATGGCCCGGCCCTGGCGACTGTTGCTAGGAAGTCGACTGGAGAGGGAGGAAAGCAGGGGACTGTAGGAGGGGGGTGGGTGTAGATGATTGACATCCGCCTTCGAGCACAGTGTCACACATATGATGTCAGATAAGGACTTAAGCACCCTTGATAATGAACAGCTCCTCAGTGACGGAGAGATGAAGAGACAAGTTGGTCTTGTCGAACATTGTCATTCTAAAAAAAGGAATTAGTGTGCTCTGTATGGGCTGTGACATGAGCCCAATCATCAGCAAGGGTCCTACACAGCTTGTGAAAAATGAAGTTGTTGTTACATTTATGTTAAACTGATAAAAATCTGCATTATCATCTGCCAATATTTGAGGATTTTGAAACTAGAATAACTGATAACACAGAGGTTTGGTCGTTTTGCCTTTTTATACAGTAAACAATACTCAAGATCAGTGAAAGTGCATCCTGTGGAGGAACAGGACTGCAGCGCAACACACATCGGTGGCGTTGCGTCATTTGACATCCTTCTAGGGATGCTAATTTTGAACAATTTTCTTAATCGATAACCGACCCTCGTTAACCGATTATTAACCGTTAACCGACAAGATTTGTGCGTCTCATGCAGCGATGCGCCAGCTGCAGTGCAGGAGCACAACAGACAACTGAGTCCCCAGTTCACCCGTCCGGGAGCGTTAACTTGGCAGCACAGTGCTTTGTGTAGTGTCGCGGACATGCAGCCACTTTCCCAGTAAAAGTCTCCACCGCACATTTAGTTTAGTTTAGCAGGTTGTCAGCTGTGTGTCTGCCCGGCGTAACTTTAGCGAGTGTCCGACAAACAATGTGTATTTGTGCTACGTTAGCAGCTCTAGCATTGCCGGAGGCTTCGTGCTCACCGCCGCCACACACACACAATCTGTCAGCGCAGCGTAACTTTGACGAGTGTCCGACAGACCATGTGTGTGTGTGAGGTTGTTTGTGGCGTTATAGCTGTGAACGTAGGTGTAGCAGTGTGTGTGTGTACAGTTTATTTGTCGGCAAATAAATGCTACGAAACTACAACTCCTCCGCTCAAGCGAGCCGGAGAGAACGGAGCCAACTTCCTGTATCCTGCAACTCCGGCTCAGTCTGTCTTAAGGTGGGCTGTTAAGGTGGACCGGCTTTTCTCCTAAAGTGACGAGCCGTTCCTCTGAGCCGCTCAGCTTTTTAATTCATTATTAAAATTTCTTTTAACCGTTTTAACCGATAGCGTTAACCAGTTAATTATTGTCATCCCTACATCCTTCACATCATACGTCATGGTAGAGTAGCCGGAAACACTGATCCTAAAATGGCTACTTACTGAGGAGTTCCATTCTGGGAAATGGAACAAATAATTTCGATCTATCCGATTGTTGTTGAGATTTCAGCCTGCACCAAAGGTGGTGAGCCGACCAACAGACATCCCTAGAGCCACACCGCTAGCGTGGCTAATAATAATGATGATGAACTACCTTAATAACAATTGAGCTTATGATGCATTCAGATTGAACATGCAGGGAATGCTCGTTTTGCTTTATTCGTGCAAATTTGACCGATGGGATGTTTCTGTTTCTGTGTCGTGTGTTTGCAGGTGATCCACAAACATTTCTACCTGAAGCGAACAGAGATCATGTCTCAGTGTGAGGAGTGGATCGCTGACATTCAGCAGTACAGCAGCGACAAGAGGGTCGGCCGCACCATGTCTCATCATGCTGCTGCATTAAAGGTAATGTCATTAAATGTACTTAAGTGTATTGAATGTGCACGGTGTTGTGGTATTATGAGCACCGTGTTTCCACTTGTTTGCTTTGGTGTGAATATCTCACACATAAAGTCAGCCTGTACTCTGCTAAATGAACCCAGGTTTCCCGTTTCCACGCTGTCGAAGAAATGAGATTGATACAGGAAGCAGGCTATAAACACAGTCAGTGTTTGAGCCCTCGTGTCCTCCTAATTAAGGGTGAATCAGCTGTAGGGGACAGCGGGCTCTCGACGGGCCGCCTCGTGTCGTGTTGACAAACACAGGAGCTCATACACACAGATGCACACACTCAAACACAATAACCGCCACCCACGAACTGTGTGTGTGTCTCTGGTCTCTCTGGCAGCTCTCATTTCTTCTCCCTCTGGCGGTAAATAAACACAATTAATCCCCACAGTGTAAATAATCCAGCTCCACTGAAAACAGCCAGCTGCTGTCCCACCGCCGCCGCAGGCCACTGATGAGACGAGACTCTGGGGCCGGTTGCACAAAGCACCTCAAGATTTTCCTTAAAGTCCGAGTTAAAGTTCCCTTAAAGTAAAATCGGTTGCACAAAACATCCTGAAGTCTTAAGGTTTCCTTAAAATGTTCACTTAAGCATTTAAGGGCGTTTTCTCATTAGGTATGATTGATCCGTACCGTGTCCAAGTACGATTCCCCCCCTTCTCCGCTCAGCTTTCACATTAGTAAAGTTTTTCCGTACCCGAGTACACTTGCGTCAGCATCCACGTGTATTTGTTTATGTTGAGATCAGCTGTTCTAGTGTTGGAGCATCGTAAAGCACTTCATTCAAACTGGACAGAAACAAAATAAAACTCACCAAAACCGTCGTCCTTAGTCTTTCCAACAATCACAAACTCTGGTTTGGTCTAAATAAACTCTCATTTCACCAAATTTGATGTGAAAATAGGCCAACTCTACACATCGTTCCCCCCCAGCCCATCTCTCTCTCTGCCCGCTGAGCGGCTCTCGTTCTTCGCAGACAGACCATTAAATTAACTAAATAAATAACAAACATCGCTCAACCCCATCGCCTACTGTTTATATTCTAAGGAACCTCTCACCTGCCTTCCTGCTTTATCACCCACGGCCATGCAGTTCAGAAGATGAGATCGGCGCATGCAGCGCGCAGATACAGATTTCGGAGGAGATCGGCAGCGTTGAAAAAAGCCTGCCCTTTCAAAACTACTCGCCGACTGCTAACGTTACTCACATTTAATAGCGGTCCACTTGCGTGTTTCGGTACGGTTGGCTTTCACACCTGAGGCGAACCGTACCCGAGTACACATGATCCGTGCCCGAGACCACCTTTTCAAGTGGACTTGGATCAACGAACCGTGCCCGGGTACGGTATGGAGCGTTCACACTAATCAAACGAACTGGACTTTGGGGGACAAGTGTACTCGGATCCGGGCCCCGGGTCCCTAATGCGAAAGCACCCTAAGATTGTCTCCTTATCTTGGTCTTACATTTAAGGAATTCCTTAAACCGTTGCACAAATGACCCGAGCAACCAAAGTAAGAAAGGTTCCTCTGACTCTCTCTTAACCGTAACACGGCCGAGTTAATGACGATAAATAAAGACGATTACCGCATCCTGAGAAGAATGTTCCACAACCAGGGGAACCCAGTGGATACGCTTAACCATGAGCAGTTGATTTTACAACAAGTAGATTTGATCGGAGGGTTTCCTTACGCACGGGCTTGCGGCCTGGCACTGCCCGCGTGGAGGCGGTGCATTAATGCGCGGGGACATCATCCTCAAAACGCTGCCGTTTAGGGGGAGAGCCGGCCCGCAAACGTGACTTTGAGGTACGTCTCCGCTCGCGCACACACACAGAGGGACGAGGGAATGTCAACGCAATTAATGATTGCTCTACGGTTTTATGCTACAGGATGTTTCCAGTCAGTAACAGGCGGTCGACTGTGTGCGTCATTCACCGAGTTTCAAATGTACCCGTCTGCTAACATCGCGGTGAAG
>CAKALU010062644.1:0-42550 GCA_916700995.1 Hozukius guyotensis | reverse complement strand
TCAGTGGCGCATGATGCCAAAATGGCTCGACTTACGTCTGGAAAAGTACCCGGATCTTTTGGCAAACTTCCGCATCCATTGGGCCCATCGGACATGCGCAGTAGCGTCCGCTTGGTCACATGACTCGGCCACGGGGTCCCAACGTCACACCGTCGTCACGGCTTGCGCTCCAGCCTTGGTCTGGGTCTCATTCACATGAACGGAGGAAGGGAAATAACTCTGGATTCGGCTATTAGTGCGTTTTACAACTTCTAGGACCTCATGATTTAAATAAGGACTATTCAAGTGTTCGTACTGGGAAGTTGATTTACCTAAAAAAAATGATCTGCTGAGGTACAGACGTCTTTTTCCCAATGGAAGTCTATGGGAAAAAGTATTTTTGGGCCCAATGGCATCACGTGACGGACACCGAAGTTGTAGTACCGCCGTTTGGCCACTACGAAAGTTGGGATCAACGACCAGCGCTCTTCCTGGGGGCTTTTTCTCCATAGCAACGGCAGTCAAGCATCAGGGGTATTGGAGTATTTGGAGCCGTCCGACAGGCTGAACTCACAGACAAAATAGGATTTCTCATAAAGTTGAACTGTTTAAAACTCTCGGCCATAACATAAACCTATATCATATAGACGGGTTTCTGTGCAACGTCATCACAGAGATGCGAGCGCAACTGGGAAATATAGAATGGTGAAAAACACCTCTGGAACCAGCACGCCCCTCCTGCTGTATGTTGGGCACCGTTGTGGCCTGTGGACCAGTCCAGGCTGCTTCTGTGCCTCTCACCCAGTTGCATGCTGGGATCAGCTGCAGCCCCTCCAGTGATCCCGAATAAAGAAAAAGCAGGTAAATGGATGGAGAGAAGTGCTTTTCTATTTCCAGAAGAAAATTAGCAATGAGCCAGGTGAGTTTGTGGTTACAGAGAATTTATGGAAAAGAGTTTAAAACCACAGTACGACGTGATCCTTTAATGGATGAGGTGGCATTATTGGTGTAATGGGCCCTTTTGCAAAATGGGCTACTTAATGTTTTCGAGCTATTATATTTCATAGGCTTCTGTCCAAAATAGTAGTTATGGCTTTAATTATGCAGCAGAGGCCCTCAGGCACCCACAATGACACCTAATTAGATTTGGTACCAATTAAGTAAATGTTAGTGTTCCAGAGAGTCGTGAGTCGTGTTGCTATCTTCACTTTGGAACTTTTTTTTGTATTGAGCCGCCATAAAAAACAAGCTGATTGACAACTTGCATTTTAACATGTCATTTTTTCAGAGCGGCTTGCTTTGAAACCCTCTCCTCATGCTCTATAATGACTTTATTGTTTTTATCAGTACTGTATGTGTTGTGCACTTTAGTAACAGCGTGGATAAAAAGAGCTGGATACAAACGGAGCTATTAACCCCGTCTGAAGTAGACTTCTCTCCGCGAGTGTGACTCAACTTGCTTCATCAGATTATTATCAGTAATGATAACCCGCCGTCGCTCCATTTCAGCTGCTGCGTTTTTAAAGGGGTTTCATTTTTACTGACGGACCGGTCGGCTGACCTTCCTGGTAGCTGGGGTGGAATTAATTGCCAGCGGTACAAGTGGAGGAGCTGGAAAGTTCGCACGCACATTTGAATATAACACAACTTTTGTTTGTTAAAGGGATTATTGCATCCTAGAATGTTTTTGACATTGTAAAGGTCAGTTGAGGTGTAGAGCTTTTTCTAAATAGCTCAGTGAGAGGCGGACAGAAATTGGATATGGAGTATTTTTGTTCTTGTCCTTGGCCAGCAAGCAAACTTTTTGAATTCTTATTGATCTTTCGGTCCCCTCTTTTGTTTGCTAAAATATACGTCACAGTCAGAAGTAAAGTTTTTCCTGACTAGAGAAATTCACTCCTTTACCCATACAACTCTGACGTTATATGCACTGTATGATATATCAGAGCCTTTTCTTTTCAAACTACGCTCATTTGAATGATCAACAAAACGCTTCAAAGTCGTTTAAAGTTAAAGAGTTTGAAGTTTCACTGTGTCAATTACAGTTTTTTCTCATTCGCTTTGGGCTCAATTCTCGAAAGAGAATTGAGTTTTCAAAAACAATGAGCTCAAATCTCTGAACAATTAGTTTGTTGTTCACAAAGGATTTTGATTTCTCATTCATTCAAGCAAGCAGCAAGTGCTTTTGTCACATGTGCGCAAAAGAATAAGTACAATTGTCTACAATTGTGCACAATAACCACTTGCACATGGCTTGCTGAGTTGATTCTTACTCTTGTCAACTTCTAAACATTCTTTCATCGTTTGAGCCATCACGTGCAAAATGATCCATTCCATTATCAAATTCTAGTCGTACTACATGTATATTCCATAAATATCTATGACATGGTGTTACGTACTGTGAGGAGGTACAATTCTTGTTTTTTTTTACTAAACTACCACAGCTTTCTTCATTGTTGCAGGTTTTTTAAATTCTTTTATTGGCATGGATGTCATTTTGTGGTAAATTTTATGTTCACTGTATATGATTTTTTACATTTACTGTAAACACAAATGTGTATATCCTGTTTCTGTGTATACAGTATTGTACAGTATAGACTTTTCCTAGAAAGTTTTGACCTGTTGAAGCTGTTGAAATGACAATCTAAAAAAAACGGTGCAATACACAATAGCCTTCAGCTCAACAGAACTGACATTCTGATGTAGGAGAGTAAGCAGTTAGTATCAAAGTTAGAGATTTGCATTGAAGAAACATTTCCAGGTTTGAATGCCATGGTAAAAAAAACATTGAAACATTTTGAGCAGTACGGCTCACACAATGACAAAACAACTTTTCATTTTGGTGGCATTGGCCAATTTACTAACTCAAAAGTTTTGGAGCATAAATCAAATGTTTTGGGTGATTTACTACCTTTTGCAGACATGTATTAGAGTTGTGATGCCCAATGAAACAGTTGTGCCAATTGCGCTTACAGTTAAGATAATGCCAAGACTGTTTAAAAAATGAGCCAAAGCAATTGAGAAAAACTGTTACTGTTTGGAAGTATAATGAATTTTATGTTTCTCTGGCCTCTCACCTGAAAATTATTTCTCTAAATCAACATTCGGATATGCAGGAAAATGTTTCTGATGCCAGAAGCTCCACACAGCTCACTAGAAGTGAGCCTGAGTCTCTTGTTAGTAGACAGCAGGTTTAGAGCCTTATTGCTCAAGGGCACCTCAGCCCTAGATGTTGCTCACCCACCTTTTTCCTAGCTGGTGACCTTTTGGACCGAACACCCACACCACAACTGTATCTGGCTGCAAGCCCACACACACCCACACTCACCCTCACATTTATACACCGTCAATATCCAAGCTTCAGATTAATGTCCCTCAGACACCAGCAGGTGGTGCTGTTCTCTTTCTAATGTTCCTGTCAGCACGCTTTTATGGATTCTATTAACATATGATATTTAGGGATTGTTTGAGTTCATTACATCGGATTACATTGTGCCATACAGCTCAGGGGAGAAAAACACAAGCATCAATGGGCATGCTCCTGAATATTTGTGTTTATACAGTAGGTAACAACGGTCCGTACACAACATGGCCAGTGTGTGTTCATGTGTAGGATAAATAATGTTGCCAGATGTTCTGTTCTATAATCATATTTTATATGAACTGGACAAAAACAAGAGACTTAAAGAGGTCAGGTCAGAGCTTGGCATCCAGAGGAAAGGAGACACACTACTTGCATTATCTGTCTTTCTGTGGATCTGGCACAGGTTGTGTTGGCATGAAAGCCTGTATGAACCGTATATGTGTCTCTCCTCCTACACACATTGGAAGAAATGTGCGTTTATAGTTGGAACAGCTACAGTTGAAACCAATGTGTGTATTTGAAGGTTTGTTTTGCAGTGTTACAGTGATAACTTATACAAACCGGAAGACTTGGGACCACCTTGTCTGTTGCTCCTTTCAATACGAAAATTCAGAGCATATTGCCTTCACATGGCTCTCAACATGGCGACAGCTGAGCTGGCAGATTGCAGCTAACGGGGCTAACGGTGCAAACAATGGCAACAGTGCCGACAGAGATAAGAGTGTTTACCTGAGGGGGAACCGGAGGGTGGGTGCTACGCTTCCGTGAAGACGCTGTCAGTCGGGACGGCGTTATCAGCTGTATCCGCCGTACGAGAGCAGTGCAGAGCGGTCGCCACTAGCCAGTGGGGCACGCTCACATGCACTAAAAAGGCATGCACGGCCGGCACAGCTACATAAACAAAGCACAGAGAAGCTCGGATTACACACACACACTCAGAGGGAGAGTGACTTCATTCTCTGCTCAGGTAGACATTACTCCACTATATCTTAAGTGTAAGGATGTTATATGTTTTACAGATTGTAAAGCACTCTGACACAAATTTGTGATTTTGGACTATAAATGAATAAACAACGTTGACTTTACTGGAAGCTGCTATAATCAATATTTGACATGAATAATGGATCAAATGTGGAAGGTGTCGCTCGTAGTGATGAACCCACAGCAGCCCACAATGTTTGGCTTCACTCCCACCGCTCTTTTCTTTCAGAGTTAAAGCTCTGATAAATCCACTGTACGATACCTGTCCAGCACCACATGGCAGACAGACATATCCAGCCATTAGCTGGTGGTGAACAAAAACAACAACAACACAACAGTGCAGCATTTATCAGCTAAAGAGCCAGATACGCATCCTCACAGTCGAGTTAAAATCGAGAATCAACAACATGTGAAAAACACTATCCATCCCTTCACACTATCTATCTTTAGAGTACTGTTGTCAGACATGCACACAGTATTCTGAGGGACCCGTCACACATTCTGTACTCTGAATACCAGCTATTACGTTCAGGTAGACGTTACAGAGCCAGCAAATGTAAAAGCAACCGCTTTAAGCCTTCTTTCATAACACTACTCAACAAGAAAACACGATAATCCTTGTTTATGTAGTTCACAGGAAGAAGGCACTGTTGAATTTTGTTATATTTGTTATATGTCAAATGGCTTTTACAATTCTCTCCTGTTTTATAATGCTTATGTATTTATATTAGGGCTGTCAATGGATTAAAATATTTAATCGCGATTAATCACGATTGAAAATGTACCTTAAAGGGAGATCAAGTATTTAATACTCTTAATCAACATAGTAGTGGGCATATACAGTATGTTGCTTATGTAAATGTATATATTGGAAAACAATTAACAATTCTAAACAATGACAAATATTGTCCAGAAATCCTCACAGGTACTGCATTTAGCATAAAAATATGCTCAAATCATAACATGGCAAACTGCAGCCCAACAGGCAACAACAGCTGTCAGTGTGTCAGTGTGCTGACTTGACTATGACTTGCCCCCAAACTGCATGTCTCATCTCATCTTCAACCGCTTATCCGGGGTCGGGTCGCCGGGGGCAACAGCTCCAGCAGGGGACCCCAAACTTCCCTTTCCCGGGACCACATTAACCAGTTCTGACTGGGGGATCCCGAGGCGTTCCCAGGCCAGTGTGGAGATACAGTATAATCCCCAAACTGCATGTGATTATCATAAAGTGGGCATGTCTGTAAAGGGGAGACTCGTGGGTACCCAAAGAACCCATTTACATTCACATATCTGGAGGTCAGAGGTCAAGGGACCCCTTTGAAAATGGCCATGTCAGTTTTTCATCGCCAAAATTTAGCGCAAGTTTGGAGCGTTATTTAGGCCGCTACAACCTAAAAATTGCAAGTTGAGTTAATGTGTTAAAGAAATTAGTGGCGTTAAAACAAATTAACGCGTTAACTCTGACAGCCCTAATTTATGTTAAAAAAAAATGTATCTTTTAGGGCATGTGCAATATTTGACATGTTTTTCTACTGTGCCACTGTAATGTCTTGTTGTCTTTAAGCTCATTGCAGCTGTGTGCAGCATTATTCCCCAAAGCAAAATTTCCTCTTGGGGACAATAAAGTATGTTTTATCGTATCTTAAATATTTTAATCAGGAGTTGGTAGTGACCAAAACAGAGCTAAAGGAAGAGTGAAAATTGGACTTACATTCATCAGGTGGCCAGGAACCTGACCTGACCTGATGAATGAATGTTATATATCAACATATCAACTTTATAACGTGATACTATGACTTTAGAGGTCAGTTAATGCAGGTTTAACTTGATATTCATGTTGTGTAATTCTTTTCGAGCGCTGAGTAGAGTAAAGTTAAGTTAAATAGTTAAGGTTAATTGGGACTAATTAGCCTATTGACCAGAACGTGTGTTGACAGGTCGTACAGTTATTTTACTGCAAGTACAAGAGGAACGTTGTGAAACAGCCTGAAAGAGTGATTCATTAGAAAAATGCCAAGTGTTTTTTTTTTCCTAAACCTAACTAAGGTCATTGCTGTAGTTTTGCTGCGTGGCGGAAAAATGACACGCCAAAACGTTAAAATACGTTCGAGACCGGTGTTCGTTTCCCAAAGAATTATTTTGACGTTACGTCAGTGACGTTCGTGACGTGTTTCTGTACGTATTTTATTTTGTTTACGTACTTATTTTAAGAACAACCATGATGTTTTTCCAAAACCTAACTAAGTAGTTTTGTTGCCTTAACCTCACTGCGGTCATTACTGTAGTTTTGTTGCGTGGCGTAAAAATGACACGCAAAAAGGCTAAAATGCGTTCGAGACCGGTGTTTGTTTCCCAAAGAATTATTTTGAAGTTATCAGTGACGTTTGTGATGTTGTTTCGGTACATATTTTACTTAGTTGACGTACTTATTTTAAGGTCAACCGTGACGTTTTTCCAAAATCGAAGTGGTTTTGATGCCTAAACCTAACTGCTGCGGTTACATAGTTTTGTTACGTGACGTAAAAATGACGCACAAAAAGAGGCATACAAATGACTAAAAAATGCGTTCTCATAACACACGGAATCTCCTTGAAATGTCTATTTATATGCCTTCCAATGAGATTGGGTTTATTTTAAAAGTCACAACACTAAGTGAATGTCAAATCAGGAGGTCTAATAAGGTGGATAACCTGCTCTAACGGGGCGCTTTGGCTCTGAAACTCCTTGCTATGGGCTGCTTGGGTTGTTTGTGATTTCGATGATGAAGCTTACTCAGCCACTGCACTATGTGAAAGTGTCAGCTAAAAGCCTAAAATAGGGAGAGAAAAAAGACAAAAAACCCAGCCAATTAGTCCAAAACACAAGCAGCAGCATCCAGGCGAAGATGGCCTTAGTGTCATGTTACTCACGATGTATGTGTGTGGTGAGGGACATACTGCATCTTTGTCAATGTGTGTGTCCCCTGCTGCAGACCTGCACTTAAAAGACACCCGCGACTTCTCCTTATCCAAGTCGTGACCATTCCTGTTTAAAATGTAGAGTATTACGTGAGTCATAGTGAGAGTGTGTGTGTGTGTGTGTGTGTGTGTGTGTGTGTGTGTGTGTGTGTGTGTGTGTGTGTGTGTGTGTGTGTATGTGTGTGTGTGAGTGACAGGAGAGAAACGGAGACGGACTGATTTCATGGGGACCACGTCTGCGTGAGTGTGTGTAATGTGTGTGTGTGTGCTTTGTTTACTTTGCTGGAGCCTCGTCGGAGAGTCCACTGATTCTCATTTCCACGTCCTCAAGATAACGCATAACGGAACAATAAGTAAGCCTTTAATCAAATGAAGGCAGCAGAACCGAACCATAATTGCCTCGCGGCTCCGACATCGGAGGCTGATGATGAGTTTGTAGGATTTATAGTCTGCGCAGTGAATAGCACCGTCCAAAAGAAGACTGACCTTTAAGACAAAGAGAGGTAACACTAACTTGACAGAGGTCTCTGTAAAGGGCCTGTAGATTTATACATTTAAAAATGTCAGCACTGTAACCCGGTGTAGCTGATTTTTCTCTTTTTTTATCCTGTTGAAACAAGGAATTGAATCCCTGCTAAATTCATCAGTAGCTTACTTCTCCAGTCTACTATACAAGATACTAGTCTACTGTATATCAAACCACATTTCCTTCTATTTATGTGGTCAGTATGTTTCAAATGGACTACCTGTTTAATCATCGAACAGTGTCTGAAACCCTTTTGCCTTCGGATGTGGTCAGGTGACATTTAGTAGTAGGGCTGTCAATCGATACAAATATTTAATCGTGATTAATCGCAAACTTAATCGCTTTTATCTGTTCAAAATGTACCTTAAAGGGAGATTTGTCAAGTATTTTATACTCTTATCAACATGGGAGTGGACATATATGCTGCTTTATGCAAATGTATTATTGGAAATCAATTAACAACACAAAACAATGACAGATATTATCCAGAAACCCTCACAGGTACTGCATTTAGCATAAAGAAATATGCTCAAATCATAACATGGCAAACTGCAGCCCAACAGGCAACAACAGCTGTCAGTGTGTCAGTGTGCTGACTTGACTATGACTTGCCCCAAAACTGCATGTCTCATCTCTCATCTCATCTTCAACCGCTTATCCAGGGTTGGGTCGCCGGGGGCAACAGCTCCAGCAGGGGACCCCAAACTTCCCTTTCCTGGGCCACATTAACCAGCTCTGACTGGATCCAGAGGCGCTCCCAGGCCAGTGTGGAGATATAATCCCCAAAACTGCATGTGATTATCATAAAGTGGGCATGTCTGTAAAGGGGAGACTCGTGGGTACCCATAAAACCCATTTACATTCACATATCTTAAGGTCAGAGGTCAAGGGACCCCTTTGAAAATGGCCATGTCAGTTTTTCCTCACCAAAATTTAGCATAAGTTTGGAGCGTTATTTAACCTCCTTCACGACAAGCTAGTGTAACATGGTTGGTACCGATGGATTCTTTATGTTCCTTCTAGTTAGATTGTTTAAAGCGCACCCCAGCTCTTAGCTTAACAACGTGGAGGAGTACAGATAAGAATAATTATCGCTCAGATAACATTATTTGATTATAGAAATAATGTAATCCTCAGTTATGTTAATATAGTATTCTATTTTCAGAAAATATAATGTCCTTGCTGTTACGGTTCTGCTGCTATAGTGCTGGTCATTGTAAAGAATATGCAGCCTGTGATGCACATACAGTAGGTGGTGTAGAGCCTTGTCTGTGTGGGATGGTTGTGCGTCGATCTTTAGGTAAAGCCTCAGTAACTTTTTGTTGTTTTAGGTCATTACAGTTTGAGCTGGTTACAGAAGGATACACATTTTTGCCGTAAGGTTCAAATGTTCATTTCATCACTGTAGGAGGTCGGTTAATGTGTCAGCTAAAGGGGATAAGAGAGGCAATGACTTCATGTATAACAGGTAAAATGACAATTTGTTAATTTGGAAAACATAAAAAGATAATTTAGTTGTGGAAACTGTGGATCAGGGATGCATTTTATAGAATTTAAGCTGCTTTCAGATGATAATAGATTTGCTGTTTTCTCACCACGAGGTAGGGCACAGAGTTTAGAGCAGACACTGTTATCTCATAGTTTTTTCGCTTTGAAAGGTCAGCGCCACCCAAGGGCAAAGTTGAAATAATTTGAACCTTGAAGGGTAGCGCTTCCGCCTAGTTGGGTGCCACCGTTCTCCCTAAAGGAAAATAATCAACAATTCTTGTTTCACTGTGCTGATTGGGATACAGCGCCACCACCACAGCATCGGCATAATGCCACAATTGCAGTTACTAATGACAGAAATCCACAAAGTGCAATGCTTGTTAGAAGATAATGTTTTCCATGAAGACGCCCGTTTTGTCGGGAGCTGGAGACGGGGTGAAATTTGACGGAGGCGGCCGCCTCGTAATTCTCTATGCAGGAAAAAAAAACCTGTTTAAGTTAAGCAAAAGCATCATGGTTGGCCTTAAAATAAAGTACATAAACTAAGTAAAATACATTACTTCAAAATAACTCAACAACACTTTGGGAACCAAACACCGGTCTCCTGGTTGAAAGTTCTGTGCTATCATGTTTGTGTTATCATGTTTGGCACAGGAGATATGATGCAAAATACAGAATTTGGTTATGGTGGAAAGTAAAATGGCCGCCATGGCTGCCACAAGACGTTTTTGCGATGACTCCATATCTGAAAATGTTCAGGGCTCCAAACTGTTCAAGTGTACCAAGTTTCATGTCTTTATAAAAAAGTGAACATCATTTTCACATATCACCTGGAATATAACCCATTGCTACTGAATCTGGGCCTCATCAGTTGGAACATGTTTATATTGACAATGAGGTAAGAGTGGGAAAACATCAAATAATGGATAGAGAATTAATTTCTTAGGAAAGTCTTTTGAGCTTTTGTATTATTTTGTGTTTCTGCTGCTTAGAAAGCCATTTATAAACTGCCTCAATAACAGAATCCAATGCAAAGTTCTGACATTCTATCAGATACAAACTGCACAAAGTTACGTTTATTCTCATAAGAAATGTTGTTATTGTTGTTAGTCATACAATTTATAATTTTAAAGCTCTTTTTTGGCTCTTTATGTTGGAACTATCCGTAGGCACATCAGATCAATATGAAGTTAGTTATAAGGGCATTTGGAGTGGCATTCAGAATTTGCCCAATTGCAGCATTAGAGGTCAAAGGTCAAATTCTCTTGACCTCAGTGTCATGACAATGTGACCGATGGATAAATTATAGTCTAAGCCTTACAACGATATATAACTTCATGATATTGTGTGTTGGTTTCCCTCTTTTATACTGGATCTATGTGTCAAATGGCGAAAAAATATGGAAAAAATTGAATGATGGAGGGATGAAAAAAGGAGTGATAGCACATAGAAAGCTACTATTGCTGCAATGCTATCATGCATTTTCCAACACTAGGGACATAGACCTTTAAAAAAAATCACTATGAGACCTGGTCCCTCCAAAGTGGCACGGCCAACCCCCCTGGCTCATGGATTAACCCTACCATCTCCCAAGACAGCAAATCCACAGCTTCCGTATCCTCCTTAAATCCAACATGTTTAGACTCAAACATAATTACATCTTGACAACCGCAATCAGAGTTGATGAAAAGCAGATTGATTCCCCCTTAGAGGCTGTTTGTAGAAATGAGACTTCCCTTTATCAGATGATCAATGAAATTGTTAATTTCCTCTGATTTGTCTGACAGAAAAGGGGACATCTGGTAAATGTTGCTTTCAAGCAGCTTGCATGCCTTCTTGTTTGTCACAGGTGACGTGTGTAGGTGTTGTTGGCGCTTACGTATATGCAACACCTTCAGATATGACGGTTTTGAATTGACCACCTGATTTCTGCAGAAACACGTTCCACCGACGCTGAAGTTGCAGCTCTCAACTGCTCTGAATGTGGACTTTTCTTTATGGATTTAAACTAATTGAAACTTTTTTTTTATTTCCTTAGTAACACGACACCCACAAACACCCACACACGGTTGTCATTCTTATCTTTTTCTCTCCTGGCAGAAACACGCTGACAACTGAACACGCTCTCACCAACAACAGCCTCCCTGTCAATATTCATCTTCTCTGCGTCAGGGTTATTCAGTGTCAAGCCTATCTTAATTTAGTATGATTTTCTCTCCCTACTAACCTGATTTATAGCAAATTATTTATTATTATGAGTCTTTTTAGAAGCCTCCTGTGGTTTCCTCCCCCTTAGACTTTGAATTTCTTATAATTTTTCCCTTTTTTTCTCATTTGTGTCTTACAAGTAAAGCGTTACGGTTGGAGTTATTGATGTGGATTGTGTAGGTGGAGGGAATCTCAACCTTACAAACGGAAGGACACTAACATAAAATAAGCATTGTTCCCCTGTGTGCACAGGTGGGCGATGAGAGGAGGTGGGTTCAGACAAAGTTGAAAGAGGTAATCCACAGACTTTATATTGCCTCCATCATCTTTAGTGCCATTGTGTGTCTGCACTTCACACTTGTTAAACAGTGTGGGCTGTGCTGTGATGCTCTTTTGCGTTTGAGTTTTCTGTCGGCGGCGCTCAACACGTTGCAGAGCTTGACATTTTGTACGACTATTTTATATGATTATGTAAATGTGAATTTTTTATTCTGACATGGTCCTGCGCAGTGTCGATGTAACATGGTACGTCATGGTGCAGCACAGTACTTTACTTTCACCTACTGTTCCTGGTAAGCTTAAAGGGCCCAAATTACTTAAAAAGGATTCGTACCTCTACGAGGGCTGTCAATCGATTAAAATAGTTAATCACGATTAATCGCAAATGAATTACACATCTGTTCAAAATGTACCTTAAAGGGAGATCAGGTATCAAGTATTTAATACTCTTATCAACATGGGAGTGGGCAAATATGCTGCTTTATGCAAATGTATGTATATAGTTATCATTGGAAATCAATTAACAACACAAAACAATGACAGATATTGTCCAGAAACCCTCACAGGTACTGCATTTAACGTAACAAGTGTGTCAGTGTGCTGACTTGACTATGACTTGCCCCAAAACTGCATGTGATTATCATAAAGTGGGCATGTCTGTAAAGGGGAGACACGTGGGTACCCATAGAACCCATTTGTATTGACATATCTTGAGGTCAGAGGTCAAGGGACCACTTTGAAAATGGCTATGACAGTTTGGAGGGTTATTTAGAGCTAGTATAACATGGTTGGTACCAATGGATTTCTTAGATTTTTTATAGTTTCATATGATGCCAGTATCTTCACTTTAGCTTTAAAACTGAGCCCGCTACAACATTAAAATCGCAAGTTGCGTTAATGGGTTAAAGAAATTAGTGGCGTTAAAACAAATTTGCTTTGATGCCTTATTATCGCATTAACTTTGACAGCCCTAGTAAATATGCAACTTTTTGCCAACATGACCACTAAAAATACTGGAATCGGCCAACAAAATACCCATCTCATGTACATTTTACTAAAACCTCAAAATTTCCAGGAAAACGCCAAGGACGTGACCTCTATCCCTGGCAAGATACTTCTGCAAGTAGGGATGTCACAATACCAGAAATTTAGTAGTATATCACAATTCTCGATATCAATTCGATACCACGGTAAAAAATAGTAAAACAATAGATCCCATGTGTTTCAACATCCACTCCTTTATTACCGTTTGCATACTGGTTTTTGTTAGGAAGTTAAACAGGTCATAATTCCTTCTTTATTATCCATTTTATATTGCTGTGAAAACATCTCCTTCAAACAACTGGATTTATTCAAGTTTCTCACCAAAAACTACATTTTACAAGATTACATCATGATAGTGCTAGAATTTACCTTCGCATAGTACTATAATAATACATTTATTTTTATTATTTATTATTATATTATTATTACATTTTATTTTATTTTACTGAATAGAGCCTGACCACATCATGATGTAAATCAATGGCATCTGCCGTTACCATTAGCTGTTAGCTCTGTGCAGGACTCTGCTGCTTACCGGCTGCTAACAGCTAACGTTAACTAGCTCTCGTCCTGCCGATTTCAACGCAGATTTGTTATTCACGATGTGGCGTTATCAGGGAAAAAAATAGGATGTGTCGATAGTGTTAACTGCATCCCAAACACACCTGCGGTACTGTAGAAAAGCAAGAACTGTCACATTTTCAGAATTTTGGCATCAACTTGGTACCGAAGTAACGGTTCTTGTGACATCCCTATCTGCATGTCGTGAGAAAATATTGGTTAAAATTGTTTAAGAATTGTTTTTGAACATGCTAGGACAAAAAAATGTTTACTTTATTTGTAATCTAATTACATTTTAAGGTAAACAATGTTAAGAAAGTAGTTCCTTTAAACGTGACACCAGCCACATCACTGAGCTTACACTATCGGAAAACGAGATGACTGCATGAAGCGAGAGGGACAAGTAGAGGAAATTGGAGTGGTGACATCCTCGTATAGTGTTCATAAGGATGTGGGTGGCAGCATAAGCGAGGGTGACGGGGCATCATTTGGCAACGGTCGCTGCCAGATGGGCCTGACAGCATGAACCTCAAGGCAATAGTCAACCTGCCAAGGGCCATCTCAGCAGCACTGCCACCGCACCAATATCCAGTTTTGTTTGTTTGATTATTTAGATCCCCATCAGCTACTGCGACAACGACAGTAGCTACTCTTCCTGTGGTCCGCATAATGTATAATACACATTACTTCAGGGAAAAAACTAGAAAAAACACGACACATAACATCTGACATCCATAAGACTCAACAATACTAATGACACAACAACAACACAATGATTCAAAACCTGTCTAGTACAATAGATAGTTGAGCATAATTATATCACCTCTCGAATCAATAGAGCAACAATATCCTCTGATTACAAATAAAACAGGATGGATGGCTCTCTCAATCAATATCCCATCTTTAAGGAACAAAAGCCACCGACACAATTCACAACTAATAAGCTGCTACCTTTTCAGCTTTTATGACCTGATCGTTAAAACTTTCCTTGACTTTCTTCAGTGATTATTAATACGCCAAATCATTATTATAGGCACATACAACAAGTTTTGTTGGAGCAGAGTATTCTCAGGTCGTGCTCAGCTTTGACGCATGTTATCCTTCCAACAAGCGTCCTCCTGAAAGGCCCTGAGCCGTACTAGAGCCTCCGCCACAGGTACAAAATCTTTTATGTCGTGATGGCCGAATCGGTTGTTTGGGCAGACTGTATGCTGGCTTGTTCCCAACAGAGCGGGGGAACAGACAAGGAGAGGAAGCTGCTGGTCTGGGCTTGAACTAATACAAATCACCCACACATGCATACAGTACACGCACGCACATACACACACAGTGTAATACCTCCGTCACCCCCATAATCTTCTTCCGATGCTCTTCATTAAAGATGTAATCGGCGAGATGTTCAATTAAAATCACATTAATGTCACCCTAAGGGGGACGCAGCTGACAGCAACATCCCATATCTACTAACACCTCTCATTCATAACTGCCTGAGGTAGCCTAAAGGTAGGGCCCTATGAAATACATTGGATTTTTTTTCCATATTTCGTCTTATTTTTTTCATAGGAACATATTCAGAATTTAATGAATATCAGTGAATTTGATGTAATACAACATTGCACTATTTTTTTTTAATTGATGAAACTGCTTCAATACAGCTATAAAATAAAACATTCCATCCTTTTGTAAAATAAAGTGCTCTAAGTTTAGCTGTTAGTGTCGAATTGCTCAGGTTTTTGGATGACTAACAGGTGACCCCTCCCCCAGGTTTTCCCCCCACGCAGGGAAAACGGAGATTTTCATAAATTGCATCAACATTTTTTGCAAATTCCACGCTATTATGCGTTTTACAGCCGATTCCATTTTTATGATCAGATTCCATGATTTCGTCCGTGTTTTCCGCATCGTGGAAATCATAGGGCCCTTATAAAGGCCTTTACACACCGGCAGTATTGTTTTTCATGTGATTATTTCGTACTTCAACATATTTTGTTTTGTTTTTGTCATGAATACTTTCACGCAGAGCGCTAATATTACGCAGCAAAAACGTGACTTTTGTTTCTGAATGTGGTTGATTTTTTCTGAGCTTTCGCACCGCGAAGGCATAAAGGCATCAACAAATCACATTGTGCGGAGCGGGTTGAGTTGCAGCTATATTTATAAGGATTATAAAACAACAACACGGAAGATCCGTAGTCCGAACCAAGACGGCAAACTTTATTACACCTTTCAACCTTGACAAAGGCAGCGCAGACCAGATCAGACCACTTCTTTCATTCTTACCTTTCACAATAAAAGCTCTAGACATACAGTATAATATTCACAGGCAAGTATTTTGCATTTTTGTGTCATTTATTCAACCTTAAGACTAAAGAATTGGTCTATCACCAGAATGATGTTACATACAGCCCTACTCTTCCATCTTTCTAATTACTCATCCCATAAGGCAACAGGTTAGTCTGGTTTCCTGTGTTTTGATTCTGCACACACACCAAAAAAGGTCCCAGGTGAGCATGGCTAGCCGTGGATGAAGAATAAGGTGATATATTAATGGCTCTACTGTTAGAACTACCAATAAGCAAAAGTCCTTCTAATTCCCTCTCAAACCTTTAAACCTTATTAGCCTGTAAGATACCTCAAATCCTCTCAGAAAGAAATTCATGTAAATCTCTTTTGTGCCTCGAGTAAAAAGCATATTATACAGAATAATCACCTTATTTGAAATATTACCTTAATCCATTCGTGCATGTAAACATGCTGACGAAGCAGTAACGTCATTCCTATCCCTGTAGTATTCTGTTCAGGCTGTTCGACTTGGAAAATACTATTTTCGAAAAAGCTATTTTCTCTCCAAATCATGACATTACATAATCTGCACAAATGCATATTTTTAAAAGTGAAAGTAAACACTGCTGTCAACAATGCATTCATTAGCTCACCCACACACACACATGCACAATACACCATCTTCATCTATCACCATAAGCGTAACTGCTCCAACTTCCTGCACTGAGATATTCTCTTTGTTCATTTCACCTCCTGATAAACAATCAGCAGCTCCACTGACCCAGGAGGAATCTGCGTTTGTGTCTATGTGTGTACGGTGGGCGGTTTCATGTGTGTGTGTGTGTGGGTGGGTGGGTGTTTTTGTGCGTGCCTATCTTCGGCACAAAGCTCCTCATTGTTGCCGAGCGTAAACGGGTGACGGCAGCACAGCGGCCAGTAGCGTGTAAGATCTTTCTATAGCTCTCATCCAGTCCTCCTCCTCCTCCTCCTCCTCCTCCTCCCTTCCTCCAGTTTTTTCCCCTCCACCATGTGTGTTGAAACACTCACACTATCCATTATTGAAGGCTGCTATCTGTTATTAGAATGACCTTCTTCCACAAAACAAAGACACACACAACAACCTGCGGCACGTAAATTAGCCTTTATGCAACGTCGAGGGAATGGCACAATATCACCTTCACTGCTGGTGCTTTCACAAGTGATTACATCTCCAAGATTACCTCAGCCTTTGCTTTACTACTTAAAGGCTCCTCTGTGGGACAAGAATGGAGACCATTATTGTCTGGAAAGGGACGTTAGGGCATTCCGGGACATTTACTATGGTGTTACCAGAAATGAACTAAAAACATACGTCAGACAAGGTCCATTAAATTAAAACATGATCAGCATTTTTTTTACTGCAGATTAGCTTGCATTTGCCTTCCCGCAGATGTTTTATGGAGGCTGGTTACCTCCGCTTCCGGCCAGATGGGATGTCAAACCAGGACGAGTGACAACAAAAAGCATCGACATATTATCCTTATTATAGCCAGGGGGAAAAAAAATCTTTGCTGGTGTACGAACGGCAAAGATAGCACCAGTGTAATATTTTAATTACCATCTCTAACCAGACTTCAACAATAAGATTACACCCACATTATATCATAATGGTTCCAAGACCAGCGAGATGTCCAGTTAAAGTGCTAACACAATAAAAGCAGAGATGAGCAACCCAGACTGCAGTAATAACACTGGAGACTGCTAATGCCATAATTAGCACAACCAACCACAGAATGAAAAAAAAATAAATGAGTCACGGCTCTAAAATTGAGCGTACGCTATACTGCATGTTATGATGCAAGCAAAAAAGCTCAAATAGAAAAAGTACTGTCTTACCTTCAGATGAACTTGGGATGCTTTTAAACCAACAACAAGGGGACATTTGCCAAAGGTCTCACACAATGCCATACACTGTGTTGGTTCCACATTAATATGAGATAAGTTAATCTGTCATTGTCATAGTGAGCACACAGTGACGAACTCAGGTACTCAGTGTGCTTTCTGCTTCGCTAGCGCCAATTAGCGTCAAGGCACTGACCCATTAGCTACCTCACCACCGGCAAAACCTGAGACTATACCGTCATTTGATATAAAGTAGAGGGGAAACTGCAGCCATACTGTCATCACGATATGAATAACAGACCTCTCTCACTGTGGACTTTTTGACTTGTAGCAGGAGAAGCACAGGTGTAGCTAACGACATTAATGATCACCACCAGGTGTGCCAGCAGCAAGCCTCGTCAGACACAGCTGTGATTCATTGTCATCAGTCAACATGTTCACTGTGAGAGTGAGACATTTCATTTGAATATTGAGCAGGAACATGGGACTATGGTGAATTCTCAATATGAACATTAGCGTCTGTTAGCAGCTATGCTATTTACTCACTTACTTGCTAATTTATTTAACTTTTTTGCCTGGCAAAGTGAGCGATGGACATAAATGGAAGTTAGAAAAATCCAGCACACAGATTTTGAGAGCAATCTCAAACTTTTTCATGTCAATGACCTTCTAAATAGATGTCCAATAGACCACAGACCATGGATGTATAAGAGGTTGTGTCCTGTGCTAACGCTGTGTTAGTAAATAGCCTACAACTCCATTGAATTCTGTTTATGTCATGCTACTAGCACTACTAGCTACTGGCCGATAGCCGGTTGTTTGGGACCAGAGACGTTAATACATCCAGCACGGTACAGGTTTACAGCATACAGCCCATGGGTGTATTATAAGATTATAAAAGTGCAATATCCACTATTACAGCCGCACACAGCTAGCAGGAAGCTGGCAGAACCGGATATGTCATAAAAGCGTGCAGGGCGGTGCAGAAAATAACTCTGGATAGTTAATTTTACAACTTTTAGGACATAATGATTTAAATGAGGGCTATTTAAGAGTTCCTACTGGGAAGTTGATTTACCTAAAATAAAAAAATATCCTCTGATTTACAGATATCTCTTTATACATTCATGGCAATGGACTCATTGGCACTTCGAGTCCAAAATGGCGGCAGCACTACCGCAGCACCATCTAGAAGCCGTTGTCAAAAAAGCCCCAAAGTTTCATCTCTTTGCTTCCATACTCTTTGCTACGACTTTGAAGGTATTTTACATTAAGTCTTACAGGAAACATATATAATTTAGTTGAGTACAAAATAATTCCATCATTGTGGAGTAATTTATTACAAAAAAAATAACTATTATTGAAAAATAATTACTGAAGAATTGCTGTACAACAAGACATGTAGCCCACAAACATATGAACGCTAACTGAAATAACACAATAACACATTACAGTGACATTTTATTTTGCTGGATCATTCCAGTGTGACAGATTTTTTTCATAACAATGGAGCATTTGGTCACCGCTACTATAGCAACACTACCCCAACTAGTAGCATCATTACACGTTGCATTACATGTAGCAAATCTACAGTTGCCTAGCTACTCACAAGCACTGTTGAGTATTGAGAACTGATCATAAGTAAATTATTAGCAGTGACTCAAGTATGTGAGATGAAATGATGATTATTTGATTATTAAAACTGGACTCTTTTAATAAAGCATAACTCACCTGTTTAAACCTGTAAAGTTCCATCACCTCTAGTAGCATTAAACTAGTAGCTGTAGTAGCCTACCAGGTAATCGGAGCTTGATTGGCCTCAGAAGATCTTTTTCACTACAAACAACTTGACATGTCGTAGCAGGAAAAGTGCAGCTGTAATTAATTATACATTATTAATGAGCGCATCTCGTTTTGGCGTGCCAGTTTGGGTGCCCTTGTATTATTGATGCTGGCTGATTGGCATGGCATACTGGGACATTTCAATAGACCTTAACCATGATTAATGCTATTAATTACGCCGGTGCTTTTCCTGCTATGCCAAGTAAAAATGTCTGCTGTGAAAAGGGCCTGTTATCATACAGTAGCAGTGCTGATTAAAAACAGGTGTGGAGTTGAAAAGTCTCCGTCTTTCTATTTCTAGAATCTTTTTTTTTTTTTCTTTGAGGAGCGACATACCTTGTTCAAGGCCAGTAAACAAATCTCTTTTGTACCAGTTTACCGAGACCCAGACAGCGAATGGAAAATGAAATAAAAGAGAGAGCTCCCATTCAACGGATTGTGTGGTATTTCCCACCAATCTGTGGTTGTCATCAACGGTTCGTGTCCAAAATGTGACAAGTGACAAATAAAGTAATGTTTTTAACTACTCTGAAAACAATAAAGCAATGCCTTTCACAGCTTTCAGGTACAAACAATGACAATGTTCACTACTTACAAATTTAACTCAACTCACCCTTTGTGTATGGTTATCAGCATTAAAGGAGTTGCATAATAAATTCAATTAGGGCTGTCAAAGTTAACGCGGTAACGCAAATTTGTCTTAATGCGACTAATTTCTTCAACGCATTAACGCAACTTGCGATTTTTAGGTTGTAGCGGGCTCAGTTTTAAAGCTAGGGTGATGTAAGGAATCCATTGGTACCAACCAGGTCATACTAGCTCGTCGCGAAGGAGGTTAAATAACGCGCCAAACTTAAGCTAAATTTTGGCGAGGAAAAACTGGCATGGCCATTTTCAAAGGGGTCCCTTGACCTCTGACCTCAACATATGTGAATGAAAATGGGTTCTATGGGTACCCACGAGTCTCCCCTTTACAGACCTGCCCACTTTATGATAATCACATGCAGTTTTGGGGCAAGTCATAGTCAAGTCAGCACACTGACACACTGACAGCTGTTGTTGCCTGTTGGGCTGCAGTTTGCCATGTTATGATTTGAGCATATTTTTTATGCTAAATGCAGTACCTGTGAGGGTTTCTGGACAATATTTGTCATTGTTTTGTGGGTTTTTTTGCCCACGTTCCATGTTGATTAGAGTAGTAAATGCTTGACAAATCTCCCTTTAAGGTACATTTTGAACAGATAAAAAATGTGTGATTAATTTGCGATTAATCGCAATTAAATATTTTAATCGATTGACAGCCCTACCCAGGATGGTTACTGCTCGAACATTAGTTCCTCTTACCCTTTGCCATTTTTTCAGGGCTTCACTAATAGAAAACTGTGGCTTAACTCAACCGATGCGATTACTGTTCCCTTGGAGCAGCTGCGCCTGCGAGATATCAGCCAAAATCGGACATGGGATAATTTCGGCAGATCTCGTGGATTGGGGAAATGTCATTGCCTCGAGATAGAGGCAAATCGCGGAGAGTATATATGTCATCGTATGTGCGCGATGCACTGTGTGCTCTATCACCGGTGATACGAGCTGTCCCCAGGGATGCGTGGCATTAGCTCATGTGTCTCACTGTCATTGTCTGAGAGGAGAGAGGAGAGCGCCAACAGCGAGGGGGACATATATGGGGGAAATGTGACGGGGACGGCGATCGTGACAAGGATAGCTGTCATGCCTTTGTGCAGGGGAACACGGATGACGCACATGGTGAGGGGCAAACGGGAAGAGGAGCGGGAGGAGCCGTGTTTTCAATTAACGTGGTGGGGATGTTTTCATCTAAATCCTGAGTCACATATCGCTGTTGCCGTGTGAAAACAACCTTAATTCCAATTTGGGTAAATCTTCACTAATTACATGTCGTGCAACTTTATGAGTTTAGAAAATGTGTCAACCCTCAGGCTGGGGACAAGCCTGGTTTCACCGACATTTTGTAGATACAAGGTTTCCACCTAAAAAGTAATTATATTCCATCATCACCCTGAGGTGGAAATCTTGCACAGCCTTGCAAAAAAAACAAAACTGGGGATATTGGAGATTTTCACATAATGATGTGTGTGACAGCAAATCAATGCTGACAGCATGCTGTGATACAAACTGCAGTGATGTTAGTTCTACCCATCTTTCGTTTTGATTCTGCACCCTACAGCGGACCCCAAACAAGTCGCTACCTGAGGGACATCTCGAATTCCTAGTCACTCTATAAATAATGAATTAATATAGCTGAATGAGACCGCTGAATAGTTTACCTCACCCCCCGCCCCCTCCTCCATGAAACCGCTCTGCCGAGGGGGGCCAATCAGAGCCTCGCATCCCGTCTACCACACCATAGGCCCCTCCCCCTCCCCTCGGTGATTATATAGTCTGTGGACATCACCAGACACACACACACACCGCTGCTGCTGCTGCTGCCACGAGCAGCTCTGGAGACAAGGCTGCACTGACAACTCACCTATTGATGGACACTGAAAATACAGGGTGAGTGCATCCTCTTTGCAGCTGTGTGTGATACTAAAAATAAACATTCTTCCTTGTGTTCTTTTCTCTTTCACCTCTTTTATTTTTACCATTTTTTATAAGCTGAGGTTTTTTCTTCTAGGTCTTGTGTTTTAGCAATATTTTTCATCTCATGTCGTACTCTATTTTCAGCTCTTCTCTCTCCATCTCTCCTATTGCAGGCACATGCTGGCAAGTACTGAGAGCAACAACAACAGCGGCAACCTCACTGGCGTTGACATCACTCGGTGCAGCCTCAGAGAACCCCCCTGTAGCATCACAAGCGCCAGTAGCAACCGCCGGACGCACGCTGAGAGGACCGCCGCCGACACGCAGCCTTTCTCGCATCGTTACCCGCGGACAGCGGCTCCGAGATGGGCTGCTCCTCAGGCCGCCAGCCCCCGGTCCTTCACCCGGACCTGGACTGCGGCAACAGCAGCGAGGCCAACACCTTACCCCAGGACTCCGAGAACCAGAACCAGGGTTTGAATGGCTGCGGGGATGGAGAAGGAGGAGGAGGAGGAGGAGGAGGAGGGGAGTTTGGAAGTGTTGGAAGAGACCCGGCCAAACCTCCAGAGACTCTCCACACGCTGGAGAGACTCGCCCAGGCTACAGGCGGGACGGAAAAGTCCTGGTACCGCTGCGTGTTCCCGTTCGGCGTCATATCGCTCGTGATCGGCATGTCGGGCACCGGGGTGACGTTCACTTTCAACACGCTGCCCCAGACCAAAGTGGTGTCGGTGGCGCTGCTGTGCGCCGGCGTGGTGATGCTGCTCGTGGCGGCCGTCTGCTGGCGGGCGCACAGACAGAGGAGGAGGAAAAAGAAGGAAAGTGGATTCTTCACCGCAGATCAGGGCACTTTGTGATGGAGGGGCGGACTTCCTTGTTAGTCAGGACGGAGCACTTCAAGTTGGACTTTTTGAACGAGAAAGGCAACTGAGTAAGAAGAATGTGATGTAGGGGTCATCCATGCTTTTCTTCTATGCACTATAGGACAGAGCGATGAAGAGGGTAGAAGAGTTACCGGAGACATTGTGCCAGGGAAACTTTGTGACTCAGACAGACATGTATTCAGAAAAAGGCCAATTTAGCATCATCACCATCCTGAGCACATACACAGGGTAAAGAATGCGTCACACTAAAAATTTACTTGAGGATCATAGAGCCCAGAGAGCACCACAGATCATTGCTCCGTATTGTGTCAGGGAAATACATGAGAGATACGCACCACAGGAATAGTTATTTAACACTTCCTGGTCTTCTATCTGCAGCTTGACAGCGCACAGTCTCCCTAAAGAGGTGTGCATGTGTGAGACAGCCAGGAGGTGTTATCTATGAACAGATATGCCTGACAGGAACATGTGGATCAGCATACGTTTGAATTCACCAGAGCAACAGTCTTTAAGACATTGTCAGACTTTTGTGTTTGTACATGCTGGTTTAACTGTGCAATTGGCTTTATAGAGGGACGATAGTTGTTCCTACAAAGGGAAGTGTAATAGAGGAGCTTGTAGGTAAATGAAACAGGATTTCCCCTCTCTACAAAACCACAGTTGAGGTGCCCTTTTTGCACGAACGCCACTCAGCCACCAACTGCTCCGGTGCACTCATTAGACAAAAGTGAAAATCACGCAAAAAAAGCTCAACATGCTCGACACATTTTCCCCCAGAGTGAATAACTCCACACATGCACTCTCTCTTCCGTGTTTCCGTCTGCGGTCCAATTTTGTGTAATCAGGCACAAAAGGTCAACACGTGTTTTTTTTCCTTCCCGCCACCCAAGCTTTGTGGCGCAAAAAACGCACTCCAGCTGTGCCGGATCAATAGAAAAGCACTGTGAAGTATTAAGCTTTTGAAGTAATGGCCTGCATTTCCAGTCCCCGCGCGTGAAATTGCTCTCCCCGGCACTGTTGGACCTGTCACAGGGGACATTTGTGTGACAAGGAAATTCCCATTACAGACGTGCTTCAGTGAACACAACACAGACGAAGACAAAGCGCACAGCGGCCTGATTACTCTGATCCTCGCCTCCTGCTGAGCCGAACAGAGGCAACAACACTGGACATTTAGGTTTGAGCGTTGAAGGAAAAACAGTTTTTTTCCTTCTCTTTAACCGCCGCTCTCCAAGGAAGGATTTACACTATTGTTTATAGAGGCGACTGGATATGAGAAATGGGCATTAAGTTAACTCTTCCCTGGGCACAGGGAGGTTTAACTTGTCATTCCTCGTGGATCAGGTTAGCTGCATAACAGAGTGGTATTGTAGCTATTGTGTCTTATTGCCTTTGTCCTGGATATTGTCATTTCTTGAACACCATACACTAGAATGATGACTCTAAAGCAGATGTTGTTTAAACCAACTAGCTATCAGACAGTTCTTTGTAAATTGTTCCTTGAAGGAAGAGCAAAATCTTAGTTGTGGATCCAAAATGTAGCAGTGTGTTACCCACAGTAACTATGACAGTGTGAGGTCTTAAGCAGCAGGTGGTGTGCTGTTGAGGTGAGACCCAGCAGCTTCTCGTCAGCTGTAGCGATGTTATTGTATTTTAATGATGATATTTGATTTCTATTCCTTTGATAAAATGTTAACTGGGCATATTTTTTTGCATGGAGTTGCGACTACAGTTGTCATGTGGAGCAGCAGCTGTAGAAATGTGTATTGTATGTGTGTGTGTGTGTGCACACCAAAGGTACACTTAATCTATTCCCAGCCCGGTCGCACGAAAAGGCGTATGAATGACACGATAATGCGCAAAACATCGAGCGTGCGATAAGAACACTTGTTATGTGTACGCCATGTAGTCTGTACCGACCGCAATGTGAACGCATTCCATGTAAATATGCTACGCTCAGAGCTAGTGACGTAGAATAAAAAGTAAGAAAGACTGCTTATGCCTGACAGGACAGGAGGGGAGGTGGATGGGTCCAACAAACACAGGACTTTCAACCAGGTTTTTGTTGTATGTTACGTTAGTGATGTTTGTGATGTGTTTCCTGTAGTTATGTTACATTGTTTCAGTACGTATTTTACTTAGTTTTCGTACTTATTTTAAGCCCATCCATGGTGGTTTAGTTGCCTAAATCTAAGTGAGTAGTTTTGTTGCCTAAACCTAACTGTAAACATTACCAAAATTATGTTACGTTTTTTCAGTACATATTTTATTTAGTTTACGCACTTATTTTAAGAACAATCATGACATTTTTCCTAATCCTAACTAAGGGATTTTGTTGCCTAAACCTAACTGCGGACATTACCGAAGTTCTGTTACATTGTTTCCGTACGTATTTTACTTAGTTTACGTACTTATTTTAAGAACAACCATAACTTTTTTGCTAAACCTAACTAAGTGGTTTAGTTGCCTAAATCTAAGTGAGTGGAATTGTTGCCTAAACCTAAATGCGAATGTTACTTATTTTAATAACCATGAAGTTTTTACTAACCCCAGCTATGTGGTTTTATTGCCTAAACCTAACTACGAACATTACTGAAGTTCTGTTACGTTGTTTCCGTACGTATTTTACTTAGTTTACATACTTATTTTAATAAAAATCATGTCATTTTTACTAATCCTAACTAAGTGGTTTAGTTGCCTAAACCTAAGTGAGTGGAATTGTTGCCTAAACCTAAATGCGAATGTTACTTATTTTAATAACCATGACGTTTTTACTAAACCCAGCTATGTGGTTTTATTGCCTAAACCTAACTGTGGACATTAACGAAGTTCTGTTACATTGTTTCCGTACGTATTTTACTTAGTTTACGTACTTATTTTAAGAACAGCCATGATATTTTTGCTATACCTAACCAAGTTCTTTAGTTGCCTAAACCTAAGTGAGTGGTTTTGTTGCCTAAACCTAACTGGGGACGTTACAGTAGTTTTGTTGCGTGGCGTACAAATGACACGGGAAAAGCCGAAAATGCGTCCTCATGACACGCGGAATGTCATTGTAATGTCGTGCTATTTACACGCCTTCCCATGAGACCGGGTTGCTAGTTCCCTTGGTCTCTCCGTGCTTCTTCCTCCTCTATGTCCTTCGACGCTTTGCTCTTAAAACCCAAGATGATCAAAGATAATCCCTCGCAGTATTGATGTGTTCATTCGTGTGCACACATATTTGTTCTGAAATACTGTGTATTCTTCTTAATGACATATCATAAATGCTGTAGGTACTGTGTCTTTCTAAGAGTGTAGCCACATTTCTGAATGTACCTCCAACAGTGAGTGTCTTATGAGCATCCTTGTACAGACTGTAAAGACTATTTATGTATCGTCTATTTTCAGTAGACAGAGCAAATTTAGACATACAGTATGTTTGTATTTGAGGCAGTTACACTACCGTTTTTTTATTTCTGTTTTAATATTTCTCTGGTTGTAATGATTTCAAGTGTTTTGCTGTGAGTGTTAATTGTAACTCTTTCATTCCAAAAATGACACATCTGCCATTTGAAGTAACAACACAAACAAAGTGACAAGTTTCTATTACAGTGAAGCACATTATGCGTTGTAATTATAGTTATTTTTAAGGACAGAAACACCTTTTGTTTTTTTTAACATTCACAAGTAAATTTCAGATTGTATTTTTTTAGTCAAACTTAAATAAATATCCATGGTTTTGGAAGGAAACTATTCCGTTGCTTAAGTGGTTGTGGTCAATTCGCTTTTGAGTTCGCTTTTCTCTTGAGTGCCTTTTACTTGCAACATCAATATATTCCCTGTAAAGTGCAGTTAGTGTAAACTGTGCAGGCGCGCTGGTGCCGGTAATTGAGTAGCCCAGGAGAGGCAGAAATATTTATTTTAGTCAAGATGGTCTGTGTGAGTGTTAACCGTGTGCATGAAAATACCTGAAGTCCCACTTTGATATGGATCCTTTGGTAAATAACCAGAAATACCAAATATATTTATCGAGAAGTTTATTTTTTTGTCTCTCTTAAGTGTGTGTACACTTTGTGTTGTTTACTGTAAGCTGCTGAAGCGCTGGATTAAATACAAAAGTCAGTTTTTTGGAAAACAAGCTCTACAGTTTATCGTTTCTTTTCACCATGCTGGCAAAGTGCTGCTGAAAGGCCATTTAGCGTCATTAGTGAAGTCATTCATATGGAGCGTTTAGAGAGCAATTAGCAGCGGTTGTGAGCGATGTGACCACCAGTTTCCCCTCATTGACCTTTTTACTCATCCTGTAGTAAACACGTAGAAGTACGTGCCACAGCTTGTCCCATTATCTTCTAATACAGCATTACTGCTAGCTTCTACCATACACTACAGTATATTAGCAAAAGCACAGATTGGTTGATGTTATATATTACAGGATAAACATTGATTGATTGATTGATTAATTACTTAAGTGATAAAACTACAC
The DNA here is from genome assembly GCA_916700995.1 of Hozukius guyotensis. Lineage (NCBI taxonomy): Eukaryota > Metazoa > Chordata > Actinopteri > Perciformes > Sebastidae > Hozukius > Hozukius guyotensis. The sequence goes on along the minus strand of CAKALU010062644.1, from coordinate 15,249 downwards.
ATCTTGAAACAAATAAAATAAGAAATAGTCATGTCATTTAGTACTGTAGGTGACTCCTTCCACGTATTAAAAATTTAAATATCCTTTAGACTGATTTCTGCCCTTTTGAAGGTCTGTTTTCAGTAATGTGGTATTTGCAGGGGCCTCTTTCATTCACTTACAGTAATATCATGTTGCATATTTGGCATTTGAAATGATTGTTAACAGTAAAAGGAAAAAAAAATGTACGTCTGAGCTCATTTAAAGGTGCAGTGTGTAGGATTTGGTAGCATCTAGCGGTGAAGTTGCAGATTGTAACCAACTGAAATTTCTCCCGTGTGCCACACGTGTAGGAGAACTACCGTGGCTGACGCAAAAACAACGTGAATGGTCCTATCTAGAGCCAATGTTCGGTTTGTCCGTTCTGGGCTACTGTAGAAACATGGCAGACTCCGTGAAGAGGACCCGCTCCCTATGTAGATATGAACGGTTCATTCTAAAGGTAACAAAACACAAGGATTTGTATTTTCAGGTGATTATACACTAAAGAATACATACCTATTAATATTATATTCCATTTCTGCCAATAGTTCCCCTAAACTTGATTCACACCGGTCCTTTAATTAGGCAATCCTAACTGAGTGTAAAGCTCTGCTAGTGGCTCTGCGTAGCTGTACTTAGGCACAGCATTTAAGTACAGCTGAGGGCCGATACCATTAGTTTTTCAGGTATTTGGTCATTACCGTACCGCTACCGCTTACAGGTATTTGGATTGACCTGACAATGGCACGAAATGAATATCATTCAGGGTTTCTGCCAAAAAAGTTGTTAGGACCGGCGGCCTGGTGTCTGCCGAGGGGTGGGGGGGTGGGATGGGGGGTTGTGGGATAGGGACTAATGGAGTTAGACACGGGAACCTGGCCTGGGAGTTGTAGCATTTATAAACCGACAACCTAAACTATACAGACTGCACTGCTACGTTCACAGCTATAACATTACTGTGAAGTACATACTCACCGTACGTCACACATGCGTCGGGAGACCGTACACTAGCTAACATTACGGGCTGTCTGGCTGGCGGAAACCCGTTTTCTGTCGTCACCCCAAAAGACACATGAATTTTCTATTAAACAATCACAACGTGTTTCTCTCTCTCTCTGTTAACTGCACACGCCGACACTCGCTAACTTTAAGCACACAACCTGCGCACTTTCCTTAAAGGAGTTCACCTATATAACACATTTTAGTTTAAAAAAAAAACATCTTAAAAATACATCAATCCCTGATGCTCAGGCCCGGCGGGGAGTCAATTTAGGTCTTGCAGCCCGCCAGGCTTGCAATAAACAGGCGGAAACCCTGTCATGATCGCCAAAGTCATTACAATTCATCTTAAGAGAAAAGGGAAAAGTCAGAGGATCTCCAAAGACTCATGAGGACACATCCTCTGGGGACCATGGATATCTGGACCAAAGTGGTGGACCGACTGACCTACAAACCGACATTCCCATCCAACACAGAATTATTACCACCGTTACCATACTTCTGCCAGACCTGTCCTGTCAAGCTCACAGAAAGAACATCTTGACAAAGGCTCAGGATGTCTCAGAATCTTGATGAGGCAGATACAGACGGGCAATATACTGTCGGCAAAAGCTTATAATAAGCAAAAATATATAGAGATTCCTAGAGAGAGTGAGATTACCATATCAACAGAGCTGAGGACCTTCAATACGATTGTTCAGTACTACCGCATTAAATTTCCTTTCAGCTGTAACTCATGCACAAACAAATCATCTCTCGCTTTTATTGTCATTGCCCCATCACATTAGCATGTCCCACATAACTTCTAATTAGCACGCTCCACCTATTAGTCAAGCCTATCATCCAAAAACGCCCAGCAGCGGAGCCCTCTATTGATTTCCCTCCAATGCATCCGTGCTCATCGACGTCTCTGCACCTTTGTGAACACAGCTGTTTCTATGAATATTCAAATAGGCACCCATTCCGAATGCGCCCACGCTTTTCTCCTCTTCCTCCTCCTCCTCCTCTTCCTACTCCTCTCATCCACCCGTTTATTAGGGATTGTGTCATTCTCTCTACATCTCGCTCTCCCCCTGGACGGAGCTAAAAATAACCCAGGCTGATGTCGAAAGCAAAGGAAACAGACAGCGAGAGGGGTGGGCTGCTGGTTGAGAGAAAAAATGTGTAAGAGTGAAAGTGGGGAAGCAGTTCAATTGCGCCACACGACTTTCACCGTAGGCAGTAGATGGACACATAGGATATATTTAGTAGGGGTGGGAAAAAAATCGATTCACCTATGTATCGCGTTTATTTATTTTTTTCCACGATTCTGAAATTTAATTTTTAATGACAGAATAGATATATTTGCTTCATTTGAGTCTATGCGGAGGAAGAAGGAAGTTACTGCTTTTATTGTTGTAGTCAGAATAATGTGACGTCATATCCGTTCCGTATCCGTCAACCAAAACAAACCACAATGAGCCGAAACTACAAAGCAGAAAACGGCAGAGGGTCAGCATGGATACGACCTGCACCCTCACATGTAAACAGGTAAACACTACACATCCAGTATGGAAACACTTTGGGTTTCACACATTGCGGGAAAAGCAGAGCTAGACATCACGGCTAAAGCTGCATGCTAACTCTAACACGGACAGGAAACGTTATCGTATCGCGGTAACGAGCGGTCAAGCCTGCCGTCCCTCTCATCTCCGTGGTCAAATGGGCCGACGCTACAACTGTAGAGCACCCATATACTGACATTTATGTTAAATGCATTCAAACGGCCCCGATGGAGCTGACCATGGATGGATAAAGAGAACGGAGCTGACGGAGAGCTAGAGACCACCTTGGAGAAGTTAGAGGAAGTAGACACGTGTGACTACGTCTGGTTTTCAAAATAAGGTGTTAACAAAGGGAACTGTATATACAAAATACATATATGGAAATAAGATTGATTGGATTATATTCACCAGAAGTATAAAACATTACTTGTCCCAAAAAAATTCAAAAGACAATCCCACTAATTTGTGAGGGAAATGTCTTCATTCTTTGATATTTGGGTTGCTGGAAAATGTTTAATAAATAATGCCTGACAATGACTGATATATTTGACTTCAGGACATCTCTGACTACATAAATGCTGAAAATCAAACATTTTTACTGTATTAATTTAGATATTTTCCAAAGTAAAAGTCCCTAGAAGTGTATGATTTAACTTTTCCCCATGGTCTAGTGTTAAAAAAGTTAACAAAAATCGCAATAAATCGTAATATCGAATCACAATACTAGTAGAATCGCAATACATATTGAATCGGCACCCAAGTATTGTGATAGTAACGAATTGGGAGATGGGTGTATCGTCACAGCCCTAGTGAACATATAGCCGATTATTGTTACAGACTCACATCAAACTGCTAGGACTACATGTCCATTTATATTGACTTCCTGTGGTTTCTAAAGTATATAACATGTTATTAAAACCTCAATAAATTGATTAGGATCCATTGAGTATGTACTAATCAATATTTTTACATCAACAATGGATCACATGACTACTTGTATGTAAAAGTTGTTGCTCGTAGTGACAAGCCGCAATTTCACTGTTTACCATTTTGATGCTCACCATTCTCATCAGCATCATTTTCAGCAGGCAGCTGTTTTCAGTGAAAACGCTCTAAAAATCCACTGTACGCTACCTAACTAGCACTAACGACAAAGTTAGCGACTAACGTTAGCTGGTGGAGTATTTAGCAGCTAAGAAGCCAGATATTTTCCTCAGGAGTTGGTGGAGAACAAACCAGAGCTTTACATACTCCCACTGGGAAAAAAACTCATAACATCTCTTTTCACTGCTACAAAGATGAAACCCACATCTACCTCCCTCTCAATTCCCAAAATCAGGCAAAACTGTCTCAAGGACACTAAAGATTGCTTGGCTTATAATTTCCTTCAGTTAAATGAGGACAAGACAGAGCTCTTACTTTTTGGCACCCTGCACCACTGTCATTGCCCAGAACCTCAATCAGTTGTCTGCCTACATTAGACCACATGGGTGTTATATTTGATGGCCAACTAAGTTTTAACAGGCAGGTCAATTATGTTGTCAGGTCCAGTTCCTTCCTACTCAGAACCATCTCTAAAATTAGGGCATTTCCTATCACCCTCTGATCAAGAAAGAGTCATTCATGCACTAATATCATCCAGGCTGGACTACCGTAACTCCCCCCACCTAGGCATTTCTCAGGCTACCATTTCACCATTTTACAACTATTTCAAAATACTGCAGCCCGGTTATTAACGAGGTCCAAGGAACAAAATCACATCACCCCTATCCATGCATCCTTACACTGGCTATAAACATCAAAATCCTTCTCATTGTCTACAAATCTCTCCATGGGCTTGCCCCCCTACATATATCTCAGAGGTTCTTACCCCTTACAGCACCTCCAGACTGGCTTTTTTCTGTAGCGGCTCCTCGGAACAGCCTGCCAGAGGCCGCTAGACAGGCTGAGTCTGTTGATGCCTTTAAGACGGACCTTAAGACACAATTGGATTCTCTGGCTTTTAATTGTGTTAACATGTTTTTCTGATCTGATCTGAATCCCTGGATTTATTATTATTCACTGGGTTTAATCTTGTTTCTATTTCAATATTATTGTGTGTGTATGTATATATATATATATATATATATATATTTCTGTCTGTGTTAAGCACTCAAGTGCAAGCCTGTTTGCTTTTTGAAGTGCTATATGAATGAAATAAATGAATGAATAATAAATAATAAGTAAATAATAAATAATAACCTTACAATCAAGTTCACCAGAGGTTATAGCAGGGCTTGAACCTGAGCGCCCCAGGTAAGTTGCGCACATCGCTACAAACACTAGATAAGGACATTAAACATGTCGCAACATATTCATGCTGCTTACCCAGAGCTCGGCTAAAAGCTCATGATAACCAACTAAATAAATAAGCACATAACAAATACATGCTAACAGCGCATGCACGCATAGTGGTGCCAGTGATTTAGCTACTTCATGCTATACCCCCGCTAACAACATGTCATTATGAAAGCTGAGACGCCCCACAGATTCCAGCGGTAGTTAGTGTCATCACTCTATTTGAGCAAAACTCACCGAACTAGCAGCTGAAGAAGAGAAATAAATACACGTCACTTTATACAGCCACAATCATAAATTATGTCTTACCTTCGCTTTTTCGTGATGAAAAGTTGTGTTGGAGGGCGCGTCAACGCTGCTGATGGCCATCCCAATGTCTCTGGATCATTTCTGATTCGATTCCGGCCGTCTGTATTCACTTGCACAGCATCATGGAGGAGCATTTGCACTCTGCCTTCATCAAACAGCATATCCTCAGCCTCCCATGTGGATGCTAAACAAACAAGATATAATTATGTGTAAAAAAAGACAACCAACACACATATGGGATTGATAGCAATAGAAAAAGCCAGTAAGCACATTTCCCAAAATGTTAAATATCCCTTAAAGGTGCTAAATACAGGATTGGGAGCATTTCTACTGCTCTCAACAGCTTTCAACAGCTAACAGGTGCTAATCTAACAGTGCACAGAATGATGTCACACAGGCTCAATCTGGTGCTACACTTTTAATAAAGATGTTCTGCAAAATGTAAAAATAACACTTAAACTTAACAATCACTTGACAGCGTATTCTGCTTCCATCTTGTACACATTCTCATTATCTCACTTATTCACAATAAACATTTACAAAATGCCAGAAATGCACAAAAATCAATCTTTGAATCTTCTTTTTAGGCAAATATGTCTCATAGATTTCCATACAGATAATCTTTGCTCAGCATAACACCATATTTCTTAATAAACCGTCATACAAGAGGCAACAAAGCACAGAGCAGCTCAGATTGCAACACACACAGAGGGAGAGCGACTTCATTCAGCTGCTACTAGTGAAAAAAAGATCGCATATTTATAGTTTTATGAAGTATTTATGGCAGTGTGAGAGAGAAAGCTTTTCTCTTTTTCAGATTCAGATTCAGACAACTTTATTTATCCCAGAAGGGCAATTCAATTTTATAATCTACCAGGACCATACACACAAACTCACAGATAGCAGCAATCAGCAATATGTCAGAGACAATAAGGGAATATATAAATAAATCAGTACATACATGGGCAGAGATGCACACTGGCACCTCGTGCATATGACTCACACGAGGACCAGGCGAAGAATAAAAAAGTCACATATTAAAGCAGCAGTAGGTAGAAATGGAGCAAACATGACTTTAAAAAGATATTTTTATAAAACGGTCACTATATCGTGACAGTAGTGCATGAGACAGGTAATCTGAAAAAAATCATGTGCCTCGGGGTCCTCCTGTGTTTCTAATGGCATCTGCAAGATTTCACAGACCGGAGGAAAACAACCAATCAGAGCCGAGCTGGAGCCTTGCCGTCTCTGAGCAGCTGTCAATCACTCGCTAACGCCGATCAAACGGTCAAACTAGGCAGCGCTGATCAAATATGAATCAATATTCTGTTACTGTAATGTCTATTTCTCTCCTCAAATGTTTTCAGAAACATCTTGTAGTGTACTGTTTAGCTGTAAAATGAGAAAATTTGTGACCCGGCAGCCATGTTGAGATCAGTTGAGGAAATACCAAGCACCGCCCACCAGCCGGAGCACAGCCAATAAGAACGCTCTCTCTCCGAAATGACCTGCGATTGGCCAAAGTCTCCCGTCACGGGCTAGATTTAATAATAAACATTTTCATACATTGCACTTACATTACTACATTCAATGAATGTACTGTATGGGCTTACCAGCCATGTGAAGAAAAACAGACATTGGTGTAAACCAACTATTGTGTTTTACGAACAAAATAAGGCATTCATTCAAAAAGACAACATTTAGCATCCTGATAGTAGAAGGAATGAAGGACTTAGAGTAGCGGTTAGTTGTCCTAGGGGGCGCTTTGTAGCGATGGCCTGAGGGGCATTAAAGTGAATTCACTGGACAGGATGCGATTGGATTTGCTAATAATTCCTTTTGCTTTCTGGGCTACGTGTTTTTCCCAGAGGGAGCACAAGTCTCTCTGCTGGACTCGGAATATCTTGTTGCAAACCTTAACGATACTATTGAGACTATTCCTGTCCTTCACAGACAACCCATTAAAGCAACAAATAAAGGAAAAGTTAATAACGGACTGATAAAAATCCTTAAGATAGTGTTACAGACTTTAAGCTTCCGCAACAGGTGCATTCTTTGCTGTCCACGCTTGACAATCGACTCTGTGTTCACATTGAACTTTAGCTGGGAGTCGAACAAGGTTCCCAGACAGGGAGAATTAACCCAATGCGGGACATTTTTTTGCATTTTAGACTTGTGGAATATATTGCGATATGAAGCCAAAACATTAAATCCACACCCAGTACCACTCTGAAATCCCCAGGATGTGTCCTAATCTATCTAAAAGAAATGTTAGACATATCAGTACTCTAATGCCAAGTTCTCTCAGACAAATCTTTATTTCCTAATGTGGGACAGTCATGTCCAAAATGTGGGACACTGAAAAGACTGTTAAAAGGCTTAATAAATGTAGGAAACTATGTAAGATAAATAAATGCATAGCTAAAAATTCATGAATCTGCTGTGAATTACAAAGTTAAAATGTTAAACTGTTAAATGTTAAACTCATTTCACTATACAGAGAATACATACAACCGTAACAGGCATCGGGCGTACTTCAAGCCAATACTCAACAATGTGACTGAGCAGATCTAAGCCACAGACACTGACATGAACTGTTTTAATGTGTAACATAACCTATGTATCTGTTTTTTACTAACTGCTGTCTGGTTTTTAATGTCTGTTGTTTTCTGTGTTTGGTGAACCGAAGACAAATTTCCACCCTGGTGGACAATAAAGTTTTATTGTATTGTATTGTATTGTATTGTATTGTATTGTATTGTATACATCAAACCTTGAGTCAACTCATTAAACCTGAACCTGCATAAAACCATTGCTTACCACACACTGCATTATGGATAAAAATTGAATAACCTTAACCTGTAATGCATAGGCATAAAAACAACAACTTGCAGATATTAGAAAAAATCTTTTAAGAGATGCAGCCGACCCCCAATTACGGAATATAATTTGCACTTCACCTTAAAGGGACTGTTTGTAACTTTTTAAGCGTATAAATGTACCGGGTCGGGACACATGCGCGCTCGCATATGCGCGCTCGCGTGTGGCCGGCGTCCCCGCTCCTCTGCCTGCTTGCCTTCACTCAGACAGCACGCGCGTTCTCGCTCCACCTCTAGACGTGAACGCGCGCTCACTCCACACTGCAGAAGAGTTAGTAGCTCTGAGAATATCTAGTAAATGTACAGTGGACGTTTGTGCAGAAATAAATGCTGCAGCTTCACCAGACAAACAGAGGTTTCCCGTGTCTTGTGAAATGACGGGGCTCTTCAGAGAGAAACTGACTTTCGTTGATTTCACGGCCACAGGTGTCGCTGTTAAGAAGCACTTCTGAAAGTTACAAATAGTCCCTTTAAATATCTTAAATAATGCATTAGACTAAAACCCTATAAATAGCCATTGTTTTGCACAATTCATGCCGTCTCACATTAGGCAAATCTGTCCCACTTTTTGAAATCATATTTCCTTAAGTGGGACAATAGAAAATTTGATCGAAAAAAAAAAGATAGAGTAAATTTACACCATATTATACTATTTTTGGATGAACAAACATCATAAACATATCCTGATAAAAAACTAGCAGGATTGTTTTATTCATAGGGAAATGTATACCCTTAACATAAAGTTAGTCTAAACACTATGCCATTGACCTTTGGGTGGTATTCACACAGGGTGCTACACCCTAATCTATGATTGGACATTTGAGATGTCATGTGATTTTGATCACATGACACCACAGCTTGTGTTAACCAATCATTATATTGACTTTTATTTCTTTGAGGAACACCTACACCCACTCGAGCTTAGGTGTCCCACATTAGGTAGTGTCCCACATTACGGCAACTCACCCCACTTATTAGTACCAACAATTTCAACATCCATGTCATGTTTAGTGCTAGCTATGGGTTTATCGTTATTGTTGTTCAGTCTTTTACTTAGGCTAAATAACTTCATGTGATTTCCACCTGCGTTGGAGCAGACCACCGTTGTGAAGCGTCAGTAAATGAGCTCTCATCACCTTTAAATATCACTCTTCTTGCTTCCATGCTGATTGCCTCTTTCCTCTCCTCCTCCTCCTCCTCACCCTTCCCCTTGCTCTCCACTTGTCATTTTCTCTTCTGCGGTCGCAGCCAGCATCATGGACAAATCATCTCATTAGCATGTTCTGCTAATTGCCCATGGATTCCTTCTGCTTAGTTGCTACTCGTTTGTGGCGGGTCCCGTGTCAAAGGTTGCTAATTATCACAGAGTGAAGTCGCCTCACATGTTCTGATCCACCATCTCTCGCCCCCCTCTGCCTTCTCAGCCTTCTCAGCCTTCTGCTACTTTTCACTTTAGCTGCTCGTTCACTTTTTAGAGCCAGACGGGAAAATAGCAGGAGATAGCAGTATAAAAAAGGTGAGTGCTGCTGCCTCTCGTTTTTTCAAAGCAAAGCCCCTGGAAAAGAAATGATTACACACATAAGCCTAAAAGGCACTACTTGGTACAAGCTGCACTGTACTGTAAGAGCTGGGGCTTAGGTTCGCGCTCGCATGTCACAGTTCAGTCTACGGTTATTTCTCATGGGCTTGTGCAGGGCTGGCTCTAGCCCTTTTGGTGCCCTAGACGAAATTCGGATTTGGAGCAACCCCGACCCCCCTCCGCCACCGGCGCCGCTCTCAGCCCTAGCCCCCTAAACCACAAAACACATCAGACATCACAATGGTTTTAAGAGAAAAATGAAGATTCTTTTTCATAAATTACTGTATTTACTATAACCGAACTTGCCTGATTTTGGCCACCGGCTCCTCAGGATCTAATTTAATCATTCACACACACTCACACACCGACGGCACAGCCTTTGGGAGCAATTTGAGGTTCAGTATCATGCCCACTGGAGCAGACGGGGATCGAACCGCCGATCTTCCAATTAGTGGAAGGACCCGCTCTAACTCCTGAGACACAGCCGCCCCAACAAATCATCTCATTAATTTCCTCCTCATTAGCCCGGTATCATGCCTGATAAATACCGCGCCACAATAGGCTTGAACAGTGAGATGGCTTCCAATTAATTTGTTGTCCTGGTTCTCTCCTGCTGCCAGTTCATTAGTTTTTATTTCATTTTTATTAACTTCCTCTCAATTCATAACAGCCACTCCTCACCGGAAACCAGTAGTCACTCTCAGTGGGCCCGTTTCCATCTGCCATTAACATGCAATATGTGTCTGGATATCTTATCTGGATAAGGAAAAAAGGCGTATTAATGCTCATTGTAAATGCAAAGAGAACGCATTGTGATCAGAAGGCCGTGTGACTCGCACTGTAATTGGATCTCAGCCTGGTGTAAAGGTAATCCATACAGCACGACCACATTATTAAAGTCACAGTGGAATGAATAATACATTTCCCAAGTTCTAATCCTTTATCTTCCATCACATGCATGATATGTGTCAAAAAATAAGTTGTGTGTATATCAGCTCCACCAGACCCCCGTTCATGCCTCCTCTCATTATTTCCCCCACTATATAACTGCTCCACTGAATGTGTACGGTAGTCATGACTGTCTGCAAGTTGCAGCTGTAAGCTTCAACCACAGACTGTATATAAAGCAGTAGACTATACCTCCGGGTCTGAGAAGTGAAGCCAATGCTGAAGTGCCTTTAACTTGCATTCTTTCTAATAGCCAGCAGGGGGCGACTCCTCTGGTTGCAAAAAGAAGTCTGATTGTATAGAAGTCTATGAGAAGATGAGCCTACTTCTCACTTGATTTATTACCTCAGTAAACATTGTAAACATGAGTTTATGGTCTCAATCGCTAGTTTCAGTTTCAGTTTCAGTTTCTTCTTCAATACAGCATGATGTTCATTTAGTAAATTATGGTCCCATTTAGAGTCAAATAGACCATAAAGCAGGGGATGCTTTAGGGCGTGGCTACCTCATGATTAACAGGTCGCTACCACGGCGTTGTCAGGTCTGGGAGTTGTCCGTGTTTTCATCTTAGAACTTTAACCCTTTCACAATGTGTTTTCAGTTCATAAAAGTTATCTTTTTGGTCACCTGAAAATGTCTTATTCAGCATTTGGTTGTGCTTAGCTCCACCCTCTCGTGTCACTTCTGGTTGCAAAAAACCAAGATGGCGACAGCCCAAAAATGAAGATGACGACGGCCAAAATGCCGAACTCAAGGCTTCAAAACAGTAGTCCATAAACGTCGTCACGGTGACTATACGTCCACTTTTTATATGCAATCTATGATATAAAGATGGACGACATGACAGCTCCCCAAAAGTGAAACCAAAACATCTCGATCGCCCCCCCTGGTGGCTGGCTGCAGTATAGGTCATAAATCAAATACGTTTTTCCCAAAGATGGTTTCTGTCAATTTAGGTAGTTCTTATCATGCTGATGTATGTTTCCTCATAAATGTGGTTTTAATTAGTTATTTGATGGTATAAAAAGGGGGTGAGACGTCATGATTGACAGCTGTGATCGACAGCTGCTCTGAGTGAAGTAGTCGCAGCCGGAGGCTCGGGGATCGTACGAGAGAGGAGATGTAACTTTAACTTTCCATAATCCACACAAGTCTGTGTAATAAAATGTGTCAATTTGATCATGGATGTAATTACGGCGATATTATGGTGAGTTGTTGTGTCTTTCTAGGCAAACAGATACCGTGGTGCTAATGTAGCAGCTAGGTGGCTCACATTAGCAAGCTGCAGCCGTGTTCGGCCTCAACAAAGGGCCAAGTAAAGTTTTATCCCAATCTGCTGAGTCTACTCGGACTCATTTTGCCTACACTTGTACTCATACTTCCCCTCTCCGTGACACTCTGATATCTGAGTTAGTATCTGTGCTGATGGAAGCTGACCACATATCACTGCAGCTACAGTGCTAACAGTGAAAGTTGTAAGGTCAGTCACTCCACATGACTCCATTATAATGGAGTGTAAAGCCAAAGTCATCTCTCAGATCCTCTCACACTGATAGATCTCATCTCGTCTGGAGCACTCGCTCCGGGTGGCACAATCTGATCAACTGTTGTAAATTACTTCTCCCTGTACCCGCTTTCCTCTCTTCCTGCCTTTATCCTCCTCGCTTCAGTTAGTGATTCACTACATTTCCCATAATGCTTTTTTAACGATTCTACTTGGACAACACGGCATGGAATTGTTACCTCTAATCAAGATGCCTATACTATATTTGCATATTTTTGTACTTACAATTGACATATCAGCATTTATATGTCCTCATATAGAAGCCAATACACATGTAATATTATACCAAAGGGTGCTTTTCAATTGACCCTTCCCTAAGTCCCGCCCTTGGAACGCAGACTGGCCAATCATAGCATAACATTGGCCGGCTCCTACCAGGGTCAGACAACTATACGGCCCTGCTCCTATAGACTCTCATGCTATCGTTTCAGATTTTCTTCATTTTCGGGCGGGTTTTGTGAGTTTTGAGCTAGTAATGGTTAAAAGTTGTGCCCGGGGCACGTGTAATAGTGATACTCGTCGAGGTTGGAAGGATATACACGGTTCTAAAACGTTACGTTTCGACTAGGGCTGTCAAGGTTAAAGCGATAATAACGCGTTAACGCAAATCCGTTTTAACGTCACTCATTTCTGTAACACATTAACGCAACTTGTGACTTTTTTATACTAGTTTTTTATACTTTTTTCATACTAGTTTGTCAGGAAGGGAGGCTAAATAACGCTCCAAACTTTACGCTAAATTTTGGCAAGGAAAAAAATGGCATGGACATTTTCAAAGGGGTCCCTTGACCTCTGACCTCAAGATATGTGATGGGTTCTACGGGTACCCACGAGTCTCCCCTTTACAGACACGCTCACTTTATTTGGGTATGATTTGAGCATATTTTTTATGCTAAATGCAGTACCTGTGAGGGTTTCTGGACAATATTTGTCATTGTTTCGTGTTGTTAATTGATTTCCTATAATAAATATATACATACATTTGCATAAAGCAAGCATATTTGTCCACTCCCATGTCAATTACAGAATTAAATACTTGACAAATCTCCCTTTAAAGGTACATTTTGAACAAAAATGTGCGATTAAATTGCGATTAATCGCGATTGACTATGGACAAATCATGCGATTAATCGTGATTAAATATTTTAATCGATTGACAGCCCTACTTATTTATTAATCTGCGTAAAAATAGTCATATTTAACATAATAGCGATTAATAAAATAGTGTGATGCCAACGCACGTGGCACCCTTTAGCGCCGGTACGAAACGCACTAGGTTTTCCGTTGACTTGACAGTCCTAGTTTCAACGTAAAACCCTGTGGAGCTAACAGTAGCAGAGTACTTTAGCACATCATCAACCAGCGTTAGCACTTCAATGCTACACTAGCAGATTCTTTTGCTTTTTAATGATTGTAACAGTGAATGAAGACTTATACCCGGCTTTATGAGGAAGGAACAGTGTTGTTCCTTAATTTCATTGTCTTCTTTCTCGATCGCCAGGTGATATCATGGTTCACTTTTACACTTCTATCTTTATCTTTTTAACCTGTTTTCGCTGCTGAATCAGTTTGACATCCTGATACATCCTTCAAACACATATTGTAGATCCTTCTGTCTGCTTCTCTCTGAAATCGCTTTTTTGTTTTTCCAAAAATGTCATTGACGGAGCTTGACGGAGTAGCAGCGGAGGGGTTGGGGCTTAGCAAAGGGTCAATTGACTCCACACTTCCATCACTCGCATCCTAGCTCCTCCCAACAAGGACGAGAGATGAGAGGAAGAGATGCAGAGGACGGAGGATCTGTGTTTGCCATATGGAACATCCTCGTTCTCTCCGACATCATTTTGATGGTGATGCATATCAACTGCCCCATAATGTGTTGGAATAACAACTGATGCCCGATGACAGCTGCTTCGACTGCAGATGTTTTGTGGCATCAGGACGTCATGAAATGTGACTGATGGCATCAATAGACAATTAAAAAAAAGTTTTTTATGGAAAGAACAAAACAGACATGAGGGAGCAATAACATAAGCAAACATGCTCTGAATAAAATCTACAATATGTTTGTGAAAGAATGCAGGTAGAGGGAGTTTGTCCTTTTCAGGCTCAGGCTGGAAAAACAACCACAACTGTGCAGCTGTAAAGGATAAATATTTGACTGCCTATTTTTTTCCTGAATAAACAATGAGTGTTTTTTATGTTTTATTCATCATTCAGCAATAGTTTTTATTCTATAAATAAATATAGATGGTGTTAGCCGCTGTTTTTCATCTCACCTTCCTTCATGTCTCCTCCATGACCCACTTAAGGGATTGGAACATCTTTGATGCTGGGGGGACCTTGATTTAATTCCACGTCGCAGGCTGGAGGATATAAAGAAGCATAATTAGGTGAAAGGAAAGCAACCCCAAGCTTCTCGTCTGTAATGTGGGAAGCTGAGAAAGGTCAGAAGGAGACGGGGTTAAAGTTCAGATGATCAGAATTTTCAGCACATAGCTGAGGTGCAATATCTGAGCCGTGTGAAACCCCCAAGAAAGGGACGACGCCACTTTAGGTGCCATTGTTCTTCCTATAGGAATTGAACAGCTGAAGTACCGTTATTCAATTAGTAACACAGTTCATCTGTTTCACGTGACATTACCAGTTAACTCTCACTGATGAAGCCGTCCTAACCGTGTGTTAAATTGACTGCAAACAAATGTTCAAATTAGGGCTGTCAAAGTTAACGTGATAATAATGCGTTAATGCAAATTAGTTCACATTAACGTAATTTGCCATTTTTAATTAACCTCTTAAAAATCCCTTGGTACCAACCATGTCATACTAGCTTGTCAAGGAAGAGGCTAAATAACGCTCCAAACCTGCGCTTAATTATAGCAAGAAAAAACTGGCATGGCCATTTTCAAAGGGGTCCCTTGACCTCTGACCTCAAGATATGTGAATGTAAATGGGTTCTATGGGTACCCACGAGTCTCCCCTTTACAGACATGCCCACTTTATGATAATCACGTGCAGTTTGGGGCAAGTCATAGTCAAGTCAGCACACTGACACACTGACAGCTGTTG